>LFZN01000611.1:0-12658 GCA_001578235.1 Pseudocercospora eumusae
CTAGCCGTACTAAGTATAGGTAATTATATACCTTAGTAAGGCCCTTACGGACGTCGAAAAGAGGTACCTAGCTATAGAGCTAGAGGTCGGAGGTTTAGTATAGATAGCCCGTAAGGTTAGACATATCTTATAAGCTATACGGAAGCTAATCTACGTCTTCTCCGACTATATTATAGCGCTTAGTATAGCTATAGCGTCTAGCCTTACTATAATAACCTTAACGGATAAACTTAATCTCCGACTAGTACGAGCGGGCTAGTATCTTTCCTAGTTCCCTAATCTTAAAGTCCTATACCGGCTAGGTAGGCTCTATAGTATTCCGGACGCTCTTAGTAGGCTAGTCGAAGAACTAGACCGCGGGGAGGACTAAGCTAGCGATACTCTAGATCCGCTAGTATACGACGATCTAACCCCGAATAGCGACGTTATAGACGCCTTTTACGTTTACGATAAGTACGAATCCGATAATATAGACGGTCCGCTTTATTTCTATACTAACTTAATAGATGAATATTCGGGCTATACGTTTACTTCGCTAGAGGAACTAGTATTCTACTCTATCCTAGTCGAGCTCTCCGATGCTTTTAAGGACGACTTAAAGCGCGGCTATACTACGGATAGATACTAGGCTAAGATCCTCGCCTAGTTAAAGAGTACCGAAGAACGCCGTATACGCATAATAGCCGAAGAATAGAACGCGGCCGAGTACGAAGTAGCGCTAGCTATAGTAAATATATAGGTAGAAGCGGATAAAGACGTACGATTAGATTAGTACGAGGGAGAGTAGGAATCTAGCCCCCTTAGCCTCTAATTTTTTCTACGAGGAGACCTTATCTTCTTTAAAGACGATGCGGACGGCCGAGAGAGACTCTATATCCCTCTATCCCTATACTAGGAGATCTTCTAGATAGCTTACGACTAGTATTACTACGCCGGCTACTATCGTATATACGCTCGCGTTTATACTAGTTTCTATATCCGCTACCTTAGAAGCGAGGTTACGAAGTATATTAAATACTATTCTAAATGTATTCTTAACTAAACGCTACGCTATCCGCTATACGGGGAGCTATACCCTATTAAGTACCTCCTAGTCCCGTAGTATACGGTTATAGCTAACTAGGTATGCGGGCTACTACCGGATCCTAAAGGTTACGACGGCTTCCTTACGGAAACGTGTAAGTTTACTAAACGAGTTATACTCCGCCGTACGAAGTCTACTTAGACGGCGTAGTAATACGGCGCGGACTAGATCTAAGGGTACGTTAAGCTTAAGCGTAGCCTTCCTTCTATAATAATCGGTAATAGAGATTCGATCTAGATAAGTAAATTTATATAGGCGGTTTTTAAGAAGCTTAGGACCCGTTTCTTCGTAACTATAGTATACTACCCTTAGTCGGATAGCTAGTCCGAGCGCATAAATTAGATAGTAGAGATAGTACTACGGTTCTACATATCTAACTATCCGGATAGCTACTAGTCCGAGGTACTACCTTATATATAGGTAGAGCTTAATAACGCTAGGAATACATCTACCGGAGAGATACCTAATATCCTTATCCAAGGTTTTAAGACTAACCTAAATACCCTTAACCCGCTAACTAAGCTGCCGACTAAGGACTACGCCGCCTTAAGGTAAGTAGTACGAGACTAAGCTACCGATTCCCTTACTTAGGCGGTAGCTATAATAAAGGAGAGGTACGATCGTATATACCGCCTAATCTCCTTTAGGGTCGGCTAACGAGTCCTACTTAAACTATATAAGGGATATAGGCTCCTAGGTAATCTAAATCGGAAGCTATCCGCGTAGCGTATAGGACCGTTTAAAATTATTAAGCGCGTAGGTAATCTCGCATACGAACTAGACCTTCCGCCGGTTATACGTATCTACCTAGTAGTCTCGGTAATATAACTAGAGGCATATCCGGAGGGTAGGGATCCGTACGATCGTAAGATCCTAGAACCGGGCCCCGTCCTCGAGACGGTAGAGGACGACGAGCTATTCCCGTATATACTACATTATAAGATCGAGAGGCTCCTTAGTAGACGTATAAGTAGAGGTAAGATCTAGTATCTTATAAAGTAGCGCGGATATAGCTATGCGTATAGCGTATAGTACGATATCGATAATCTAAAAGACGCCGTAGAGCTCGTCTAAGAATACGAGCGCACCTATCTATAAGCGCCTACTAGTAGTAGGCGTATAACTAACTAACCTTAGTAATCGACGTAGTTAGCGTAGCCTTTTTTAGGCGCCTAGGAGAACCTACCCTCGCCGCTAACGCGTACCTCGCGTAGAGCGGGCTAGAGAGGCTCCTAAGTATAGGGAGAAATACTTACTATAATATTCTATAGTAAATAGGCCCTTCCCTCGCATCCCTAGTAACCTCGAGTACTATAGTAGTATACTTCGCGCTAGTATCTACTAAAAACTACGCATCCTTATTACGTTACTCGCCGTTACTATTATCTCTTACGGGCGCGCGGCTTTTACCGAAGTACGAGTTCCTATTATTCCTATTATTACGCTCTATATTACGCGTACGGTTACTACGGCTAACGTTACCGCTATTATCCCTATTATTTTAGTTAGTTTCGCCCGTACGGACTACCTAAGTTACTACTAGAGACGCCTACTAGTAACGCGAAAAATTCTTCTAATAATAATAACCTTTCGAACACATATAACGCTATCCTTTCTTAGCGCCTATACCCCCTCCCTTATTCTAACTAACGTAATAACCCTTATCGTACTCGTCTACCTAAAGATACGGTAAGCTCGCCGCGATAGAGACATCGGCGAGCTAGCTATCTAGGAAGATACGGCTTAATAGGCCGCTAGAGCGAGACTAGTCTACCTCCGAGCTTATAGAGGCGGATAGGTTATCTATACTAACGACACGATAGGACGTAGACGCGCCGGTATAGATCCCCTATACGTACGAACTACTAGGTATATATACTATCGATATCCTTATACTAGAAGAACGCGCCTAGATTAGTACGTAGTTAAAGTACTAAAAGCGAAAGCCGGAAACGGATCGCTACGTAGTACTATATATTATTCGCGAGTATAACGCCGTCGCGAAATAGACGATAGACCTAGGGTATACGGTTAATAAGAAGATTTAGGTACGTATATATACTACCCCGATTCCGACCGAACTAGCTACTACGAGTATAGCTATTATTCCGGTAATAGCCGCCGACTAGCGGTTAAAGATATACTACTCTACGCGCGTAATAATCGAGAGAGTAAGATACTATAATATCTCGCGTAATAATTACCCGTTCCCGCTTACTAACCTAGACCTTAGCCGCGAACCGTACGTCCTACTCGAAGGCGATAATTTAGTATTACCGGTACTCGCTATTATAGACGTAGACGACTTCTCTAACTTCTTTAGCGTTCGTACTAACGCCTATTTCCTCGACATAGGTATAGGCTTTCTTCTAGAACGTACGGGTTAGCGAGTACGTCTAATCCCGGTATAGTATATAATGCTTATTACGCTACTAAAACTAGTACTAGAGTATATAAGGGATTACCTACTATTTTTTACCCTATACGGCCTTACGTCCTTATAGGTATATCGAACCGGAATAAGTAAGTAAGGCATCCTAATCGGTTAGCTATACCGATAGTCTATACTAACCGTAGCTTCCGCCTTAGTAAGTTACGGATTCTATAAAGCTACGGTCGACCGCTTTATCGTAATTATANCCCTATACGGCCTTACGTCCTTATAGGTATATCGAACCGGAATAAGTAAGTAAGGCATCCTAATCGGTTAGCTATACCGATAGTCTATACTAACCGTAGCTTCCGCCTTAGTAAGTTACGGATTCTATAAAGCTACGGTCGACCGCTTTATCGTAATTATACGGGCTATGTTACCTATAGGCGTAGATAACGTCCCTCTCCTTTAACTCTTAAACCGTATCGTTAAACTAGCTACAACGTTACTAGCGTAGCTACCGCTATACTAATTCGCCGATCGCTATATCTCCGTCGACTAGGTAAGGGAGTAGTAGTAAGATGTAAAGTACGCTATACTACGTATACGCGTTTATACGCGCGAACCGTACGACCCCGTTATAGATAGCGATATCCCCGAGCCGCTACTATTACCGACGTAGAAAGGTATACTACGTACCGTAGAGCTATACTAGCGCTAGCGTTTAACGCTATATGTAAGAGTTATCGACGATTAGGTATAGATAGTTACGACGCCTAGGCCCGGATAGTAGTAAGACTACATAACGCATCTACTTAGAGCTAAGTAGGCCGACGATAAGCTAGTACCTACGTAGGAGCCTATAGTAGGGAGCCGGTAGTAGTAGGATCTACCGGCTAGTTAGTAAGTACGCCCTTAGTAGCTACCTAGCTAATAACTACTTATTTAGTAGCTACTTAGCTAATAACTACGTATTTAGTAGCCGCCTAGCTAAGAAGTACGCTAAGAAGCGCGCCCCTAGTAACCGTAACCTCCGTAGCTAGAGGAGAATATAAGTAGTAATGCCGTAGGCGTATAACTACGCGGCGAGGTAGAAGATGTAGATGCGGATAACCGCTTTTAGATACGCGCCCTCCTACGAACATTACTTATCCCTAAGGTAGGTAGCGACGACTACGTCGCTATAGTATAGACACTTATAGGCCGTACCCTATAGCTAGCTAAGGGTAAGAGGTTTTTAAATAAAATAGTCCGGTACGAGCTCGTTACCCTTAACGATAAAGGCCGTCTCTACTTAACCCCTAGAGGTAAGCGGGAATTCCTAAAGGACGTTTATCCGAGTAATATTATAAATCCCGATCCTATAGACCTAGTATTCGCGTATAAACGTACCGCCGTCTTAATGCTAGCTAGCGACGACGTATCTAGGCTACTAGAGACATGTATAAAGGAGTTATCCGTATACTAGGACTATACGCTACGAGTATACTCCGTAGCTATATCGATAGTAGTTCTAGCGGAAGCTAACGACCTACGTCTAATCGATACTATTAAGGTAGTAGACGCCGTAATAACCCGTCTAGGTAGGAAAGCTACGGGCATATAAATAAAACGCTTTAACTCCGAGGGGCTTAATACTAGCGAGGACGCCGACCTATTTTACGGCTAGGTATATAAGATTATAGGAAAGAGGAACGACGATATATACCTAGAAGAGATGTTTAGAATAAATAGATACTAGACGAAGGGCGACCTAATCCCGGTCGATATATACGTACTCTTTATAAACGGAGTAGTCTAAGAATAGACTATAAGCCTAACGCCTCCGCCGCCCTTATTATCTTCTTAGCCGCCTACCGCCTAGGTATAGACGACCTTATTATCTACTTAGTAGCCCGTTACCTAGGCATAAACGACTTAAGGTACTAAGGACGACATTTTTACCTATTTCTAGGACGACGACGAGCTAATAATGCCTAACGAAGATGCCCTCGTCCCGCCTTAAGGTAAGTAATAGCTACCGATAAAGCCTAATAGCGGAAAGGTACCGTCGAAGCCTACGTTACCTAAGTTAAGCGAGAAGATACTATTAAAGCCTACTTTACTTAAGCCGAGCGGAAGGATACCGTCGAAGCTTACTTCGCTCTAGCCGGGCGGAAAGATACTATTAAAGCCTACCTTCCCTAAGCTAGGAAAGATATAGTACGCCGACCCCGATAACTATAGAGAAGACCGTATAAAGCTTACTATTATAAGTATTCTATAGGAACCGCTATTATACGAGGATTTACTCGGCGACTAGCTAAAGTACTATAACTTTCCTATCGATAAGGTATTCGCACGTAAGTTCCTCGAAGATAAATATAATTATAATATCGAGTACGCCGATAGTTAATTCTTTTAGACCGAGATTAGAGCTACTTAGTACCGGCGTACCTACGAGCGGTACGGACTACCTTCGCTCGATAAGCTATTAGATATAATAGAGGTACTCGTAGCCTCTAAGTAATTAGTAACGACCGGTAAGAACGCCTCTAGCCCTATTATAGCTAATAAGACTAAGCCTACTATTAATAATGCCGACGGAAATACGACTATACCTAGTAGCGGTACGAGCGATAGAATAATACGTAGTTAAACTAGCGCGAAGGAAAAGAAGGAGGAAGAAGAGAAGCGTAAGAAGCTTAAGGAAGCTAAAGAGGAGAAGAGTAAGAAGCTTAAGTAAGCTAAAGAGGAGAAGAGCACGGCTAAGAAGGTTAGAGGTAAAAAGACTAAGGAAGGTAAAGGTAAGACGAATAAAGGTAAGAAGGGAAAAGAGGTTACTAAGGATACGGATAATAGCGAGTCGGAGTAAGACGACTCTTCCGACGATAAGGGCGGCACTAATCGCGCGCCGAGACTATTATACCTTAAACTCTAGTAACTATATACGCGATAGGACTAGGGCGAGCCCGTAAGGAAAGAGGGTAACGAGGATACGCTCCTATACGACGTAATAGGCTTCCTCGCCTCCGACTAAGCGCTACCGATTAGGTATTACCTCTTAGATAGTAAGCTCGGCATAGTATTCTAGGCTAAAGATAGGCGTATAATCTCCGCTAAAGACATCGCTAGTAGGTACCCGGTAGTTATAGACGCATACGGTATAGTACGAAGAAACCGAAAAAGTATAGGTACCGCGTACGTTATAGAAGATATTACTAGTAGCTCTATAAAAATCGCCTTTACTTACTACTAAGTAGTGCTCTAGGGTAGTAGCGGGCTCCGCGCGAAGGTACCGTAGGAAATCGATATAACGACTGTTATGGAGGCTATAGCAGGTAGGCACGTGCCTAGCAGGTAGGCACGTGCGTGGGTGCACTACCTTCTTCCTCTATTCGTAGATAGACATTATCCAACAATACAATAACTTCACACCATAACAAAATGGTAGCTTTGCTTCGGCAACCATCCGCCTAAAGGCACCAACCGTCGACATACGGACCATTCTGCTAAAGGCACCAACTGTCAACTATACAGACTAACCGTCAACTATACGGACCATTCTACTAAAGGCACTAACTGTCAACTATATAGACTAACCGTTAACTATACGGACCATTCTACTAAAGGCACTAACTATTAACTATATAGACTATTCAGCTAAGGGCACCATTCCGGCATTGCTACTATTTAGCTAAAGGCACTATTCCGGCATTGCTACTATTTAATCTAATCCGCGAACAACAAGTCCTCCGGTTCACGGGTTTCTATTAACTTTCCGCACCATACTAGCTAGCAAAAGCGCCGTAACCATAGGTCTACGAGCTCCGATTCTAAAGCGAAAACCGCCGTCCACCTCGCCGCTAAAGGCGCTCATTTGCCTTTATTAACACCCTCATTTACTAAAGGAAGGGACCCTCGAAGCTTGTAAGTAGTCGCGTCGCGAAATCGCGGCTCGCGAGCAGTCGCGGCTCGTTTGCCTCGGCAGCTATAGACTCTCCGGTTAGTACCTCGGATCTATATAGCATCGCTACTAATCCGCATACCCCTCGAAGCTTTAATTTCCGTACCTAGCCGCCGCGTTAGTAGCGCCCTCCCCCGACGACGACAAGATGTCTAAACCGGCTACTAATAGTCTGTTAACCGACCTAAAGGCTTAGATCGTAGAGCAAAGCTTAACTTACCTAAAGGCTTTAATCGCAGAGGTAATAGCCGAACAGCGCGAAGCTATGCAAAACGTACTACTAGGTAGGGCTAGTAGACCTAGGTACCTACCGTATCCTGCTAGAGGAGAGAACTCGGCTGCTAGGGGAGAGAACCCGGTTTCAAACTTTAGGTCTACTAACTAAGACTATGGCCTGCGAGACGCTCCTCCGCGAGACGCTCCTCCGCGAGACGCTCCTCCGCGAGACGCTCCTCCGTTACCTCCTCCGCGAGACGCTCCTCCGTTAGAGTATTCGAGCACCTCTCTTACTAACACCGAAGCATTCTACGAGAAAAGTCGTTTACCGCTATCTCCACGAAAAGACGCTAGCAAAAGCATCCAACACGATAACGACGAGGCATTAAGGCATTAACCGAGAACCTCGCGTCTATGGCTGCTATCGATGATTTCCTTTCAACTATTAACCGCTCTACTAACCGCTCCATTAACCGCTCCACCAACCGCTCTATTAACCGCTCCATTAATAGGCTTCACGCCTATTAATTTCAGAGCCTTCGTAGTAGACGACGCGCCGCCGTAAGATCCAACTCTATAAGAGATAGATACCGTAGCCCCTTAGCTAATGGAACTAGATCCTCAACCCGTCGAGGAGCCTCTAGACTACCTTACGTCTATAACCGGCACGGAGAAGGATAAGAAGATAACCCTCGCGTCTATAACCGAGAAGGATAATAGACAACCTTACGTCTATAACCTTACGTCTATAACCGGTACGAGAAGGCTAATAGATAACCCTATATCTACGGCTAGCATCGATAATTTCTTTTTATTAACCATTAACTACACTATTAACCGTACCGCGGCATTAACTATTAAGGCATTAACCGCTCTATTAACCGCTCTATTAACCGCTCTCGGCAACCTTGCGTCTATAAAGGAGAAGGATAATAGATAACCTTACGTCTATAACCGGCACGGAGAAGGATGAGAAGATAATCTTACGTCTATAACCGATTCTTTTGTAAGAGCGAGATATAGGGCATCGTCCACGTGGTCGCGGACTTTTCGTGGGCCCGGGGATTTTATTATGGAGGCCACGCCTATTTTGTTATAGAGGCCACGCCTAGCAGGTAGGCACGTGCCTGGCAGGCACGTGCCTAGTAGGGCTACCTTCTCCTCCATTCGTAGATAGACATTATCATCCAACAATACAATGAATTGAACACCATAACAAAAGGAGGCCACACCTGGCAGGCACGTGCCTAGCAGGTAGGCACGTGCGTGGGTGCACTACCTTCTCCTCCATTCGTAGATAGACCTAGACATGATCCTTGCCTCAGTTATTAGACTCGACTAGCGCGAATTTTGAGTGTTTAATGGGCGTTAATTAACTTTTATTAACTTTTATTAACTTTCGGCAACTATCGACAACTTTCGACAACTCTCGAGCTAATAGGAGCTTACTATTTTTGTAGGGTTTAAATTCGCGCTAGCGAGTCTAAGGGCAATTAGGGCTAGTTAGTAGCATGCGTTCTTTAGCTTATATAAGAGTATAAACATAACTTCGAGGCTATACTTCTATATCCTAACTACATCTAATCGCTACGATTTTTATATTACTATAAAGCGCGGACTCGGCGCTTTCTAACTAGCCTACTATAGCCTCTATCGCACACTAAATAGGTACTATATCGGCTAACGAGCGAGACCGGTTACTCGACCGTATTATATACGATATCTCGACCGAATTTAGTTTAGAAAGTAGTCTAATAAATGCGAATAATAGCGATATAAGTAGCGAAGACTCCGCCGACAATGAGAACGACTAGGTAGATAACTATCCCGATATATACCGCCCTACTAGCCCGCCTTCGCTAACCTATCCTAACATACCGCGCCTACGAAATAAAGAGTATAGCGCTTAAGCTAAGCTCTAGGACGTTATTAATCTACTACGCTCCTTAGATTAGAGTATAAAGGACTTTCTCTACGCTTAGATTAGTAGCAAGGTTAGGAAGAATAGGTATAACGTTATAGGGGAGATTATACTAGAATCTAGAGTATATTATACATTAGACGCTAGACGAGCCGTTCTACGGCGAGTACTTAAGCGCCCTTCTTTTAAGAAGATACTATACGGGAATAACATAAGTAACTCGAAGAGTTACGTAATTAATATGTCGGATATTGTTTAAGAGCTAAAGGTACTCGTTACATATAAGCCTTTCGGCCGGTTTAAGGTAAGTATACTCGGCTCTAATCTCGCGACATTAGATTTCTACGTAGCATACGAAATAATACGGACGATAGCACCTACCTAGATAATGTTCCTTACGGACGTAATAAGTAACTAGCGTTACTATTAGGATAGTTAGTATAAGGGCGATATACGGGAGAAGGTACGGAAACGGACGTTCTTCGTTATAGCTATAGTACTACATTCTCGTACGCTATATAGGTCTAACGTAATATACTCGCTCCTTTTATTATATCTATAGGGGTCCGGTACTAAGCGGCGATATATAGAATTATTACACGGATTAGGTGTTAGTAGGAGCTACTATTCTACGAACCGCCTACTTTACGATATAGTAGGTCGAAGTAAGGTACGTACGTACGGGTAACCTTATAGATAATAAGCATTATAGATAAACTTTCGGCAACTTTCGACAACTATCGGTAACTCTCGAAAATAACGCCGTTATCGTGGAATATATATCTCTACTTACCTCTACCTACGTCTTAGCACATCTCCGTCTATTACTCTCGACCCTATCGTACTAAGAACCCATGTTCTTAAACTCTCGGTAACTACCGATAACTATCGACAACTATCGATAACTATCGATAACTTTCGAGCTAATTAGGACACGCGCTAACATATAGTAGAAGGGTCTACGTAAGCTAGGGCATAATCCGCAATCCGTAGGTAACTACGACAATATAAACCTATAAGATAAGGTACGGTATAAGGTTACTAGCTATAAAGTAACGATATTAGTAATAACTACCGCTTAGGTAGTACGCTATACTACTATTCCGGAGACTAGCCTCTATTAGAGTATGCATAGACCTACCGCTATATTAGACGAAGACGACATATACGACTCGCCTAGGATTAACGGCTATAATGCTACCGGTGTCTAAATAACGCGTACGATTATTACCGATACTATTCGCTCTATATACGGCAAAGCGGTCGACGAGATCTTTAGAACCGAGACTATAGTTAACGGCGTAGATTATTAGCATTATTACCCGTCGAAGCCTACTATTAACGTCCTATCTAACTACTCTCGAATAGTGTTCTAGTAGGCTAGTAGTATTCCTAAGAACGAGGGCACGATCGAGGGAACGATGCGCGTCTATAAGCGCTTTATNTAACGGCGTAGATTATTAGCATTATTACCCGTCGAAGCCTACTATTAACGTCCTATCTAACTACTCTCGAATAGTGTTCTAGTAGGCTAGTAGTATTCCTAAGAACGAGGGCACGATCGAGGGAACGATGCGCGTCTATAAGCGCTTTATAAAAGACGAGTTAGGCTTTAAAGTTAATCCCGATCCCCTATCTAACCGACCCGACGACTTTTCTAACCGACTATTCCTTATACATAGCGACTAGCTTATAGCCGAGCTTATCCGAAGTATTAAGGCGTAGATAAAGAACGTACGAGGTAGGTTTAACCGTAGAGAATAGCTACTTAGTATCCCTACATAGTTCCATGTCTAGATGAACCTACTCTTTATAATCGTACGGACATACTAGAAGCTATCGACGAAAGAAGAAGAGTACTAGTATACTATACACGCCGACTATAGCACCTAGAATCGGATAGAGACGAGCCGCGATAATGTTAAGTACTACATAGTAGAGCCGATAGTTTAGCATATGTTTAACGCGAGGGTCTTACTTCTACTTTATACGGCGATAAAACGCCGTAGTATCGCCGTATCTACCGCATTTTCTAAGGAAGTCGCTATTACTTAGATTAACTAGGATCGGCTAGATAGCGACGAGGGCTAGTAATCTATTAATTAGAATCTTCGCCGTTATGTTAACGGAGCGATGTTTAACTAGCTTATCGAGGACATCCGGTTATAGGCTTTTACACCGTAGGCGTAGGATAGTACTAAACATTAGGATATTAAGTTCCGGATAATGTATCGGTTCCTTTAGGAGATAGAGATATTTCTTACGATACGCTATACGGTTAAGCACGGTAATATAGGCTAGCTTCGTAGAATAGTCGATCCTCTTATCCCATTATTCTTTAGCGCCTCTTAGCATAACTATAGGCGAGAGATGTTATATTATCGATAGCTATTAACGGATGCTACTTATAATCCCGTACTATAACGCTCTATCCTCGCCTCTAGCCTTATTAACTAGAAAGGTAAGCTAGACACGTTTAAGGCTATCGACCTAAGCCTCGAGCATCTTAATCTCGGCTATAAGATAGAACTTAAGTATTATAAGAATAGCACGAAGGACGTTAACATCGTGTTCGACCGGGTATATAGGAGTAATATATATCTTCGTAGCCTACGGGAACATATAGAGAAGGAGTTTGGGACGTATATACTAGACGATTACACTATCCGTAACGCATAGTTAGACATATTCTCGCGGGCTCGGACTCTATTTAATAGTGGACTTAGCGAGGCTCGCGAGGCGTAGGATCTTACCGGAGCTAAGCTCTACGACTCGTATAACATTATAAAGGCGGGCATAGATGTACTATCTTCTAAAGTAGCGGAGTTTAATATGCGTACGACTAAGCGAATAGTATCCGCTAGCGCCGATTAATCTAGAGCGACCTTTAATATGCTAGACGACTTTATCGATCTCGACGCTATCGATAATATAGAGTTCATCGAGACGCTAGACCTAACCTAAGCTTAATAAGTACTATCTACGGTAATATAAGAATAAGAGCGATAGTAAGAGTAAGAGTTAGAGAATATAATTAAGAGGCTAAATAGGGCCGGTATAGCGAGTTCTTATAGTAGTAGTAGCGGCTACTAGCCCGAACGCTAAAGGAATACTAAA
>LFZN01000612.1:0-12806 GCA_001578235.1 Pseudocercospora eumusae
AAAAAAAATTTTTTGGAGTATATATGTCTGTATGAAAATATACTTTTTATATATTATTAATAATAACCATTAGTACACGAATAAGCCATTCAAATATATACCGTTTATTAATATTAAAAATAATAGGTAAATACATGAACCTATATTTAATATTATAATAGTCTTAATAAATATATCTAGAAGAAAAATATAAACTTCATTATAACTTATGATTACTAAAAAAAACTTTTTCGTTGGTCAATAAAGATTAGACCACTTTTTTCTTTCATCTCTTTTAATATAGTATTTTTATTAATTACGGTATTATCGTAAACTATTAATCTTATAGAGCTATTATGTAATGATTTTATGAAAGAAAAAATTTACATTTCATATTGTTTTAGTCTTCAAAGTAGCGTATTTTAATGGTCTCCTGTTTATTTTTAAATTACAGGGCATATTTTTTTTTATTTTAAAAATATGTATTAAATGTGTTATGGCTAGTCATGAGCCTGAGGGGAAAATTGAATTCCCATTATTAATGCATGAAATTAAAGTTTTACCTATTAAACTACTCGGGCTTTTTTAATATATTTTTACATAAAAATATTATATTTTTTTTTTATTAACTACTACTAAGTTAATCGATACATTCTCCATTTGTAGATAAAATCTGAATCAATATAATGATCAAATCAACCATATTCCTTGTACAATGTAAAGTACGCTATTCCGTTTACAACACGATTTTCTACATTAAAGGAATATTTTACTTTAATATTAATAGGGTCAGTTTACGATATTATAGAGTATATTTATAGATCTTTATTTATTATATCTTTAGACTTGTTTTCTATAATTATTAGACCTTTATTACCAATACAATATTCGTTAAATTCCATATTTAAGCCTATGCAATTTATACCGTAAACACTTTTCATATCCTTAGGTCATTTTTTATCTATGCTTAGATATCTTAATAATTGATTTATCACTTTAGACATATTTTCCTGCTCAAAAGGGGGTTTTATTTATATATAAGTATGATTATAATAATAACCCTTTTTATTTCTAATAATAAAATCAATCTTAGTTCCCATAATATAATGTTCTGAGGATAATACTTGTCGAGGTAATTTTGCATAATGTAATAATTCTGTATATACCCCTGAATAGTGAGGTTATAAACTAAAGAAGTGTTTATTTTTTTCGTCTAAACAATGGTTTAATACATTTACAACCTCTCTTTTTTTTGAGAATCAAAATGTATATTGTGTGGATTAATTAAAAAAAAAAGTGCCTTCTAAAGGTGTATCAAAACATGTAGGTTTAGGCATGTTTTTTCATGCATTTTTTTTTATAAAAAAAAATAACTTAAATAAAAAACTATCATATTCAGGTGACATTCTTCAAACTTTATACAGAGAATTACCTATATCAATTTTCTGGGTAAATATAATAATATCGTTTGTTGTTTTACAGTTAATTACGAACTTATTATGTGAAAATGGATTTAAATTTGACACAGCTTGTTTGTTTGTATAATACGAAGGGTAATAATCAAAACTATTAATGTGAGATCTATAAATTACCGCGCATGAAGTTTATTGATTGAACTTTTTATATGCCATTACAGTTCTGTAATTTATATTTGTACTTATAAAATCTTATTGCCAACCTTCATCAAAATATTACTCTTTATCAATATTAACTCTTTGTAATATAGTAAGTATCCTATAATTTATTATTAAGTTAATATTCTCAGTATTTATATTAGTATTTTTACTATATTTAACTTCAAATAGAGTTCGGTTTTCTATATTGCTATGATTTATAATACTGATATTATCAGTCGTATCGATGTTGTCAGCATCAAAGTTGTTTATGGTAAATCAAATAAGCGTACCTTTTTTTTTTATTTTTTTTACCCAAAAGAGTTGCAGTGCTCATGTTTATTCCTGATTTAAGCGGTATAGCTAGGGGTATATTAGCAGTAGGAGGAGTTGTAAACTTTACAATATTATAACTACCTTTTTTTTTATATTAAAAGAATAAATACAAATATAATAATAAAAAAAAATCAGAGTTTTACTTAATACAAATATAATAATTAATCTGATTAATAAACTATAAAGATTTACCTTATATCCAACATTATTATTGTATAATGAAAACTCTACAATATACCTGAATTTGGTAATATATAATTTATTATTAATTATTTTATAATCAAACCTATTCATATTTATAAAAAAACGAAATAATTGATAACTGATATAATTAATATAAGCCAACGGTACTTGAGTAATGTATATAGTTATAAGCTTATATGCGTTATATTCTAATAACTAATAATTTTTTTTATAAGATTTAGAAAATTTAGAAGATTTAGAAGATTTAGAAGATTTAGAAGATTTAGAAGAAAAGTACTTTTTCTAAATTTTATAGAGGCAAAATAGAAATTATTTTTGTAGAAAAAATAAATAAAACTTTATATGTGTCCATATTTTTAAATATAAATTTATAATTTTTGTGTTTAAAGAAAAAATCTAAAAACAAAAATTGTGTATTTAACAATATAAGTGCACCAATAAATATATTGGATATGTTTACTCTAAGAAATATTACTGCGTTAATAATTACTAATAATATAATATGAATTTTATTGTAAGGGTTTACCTTTGTAAAAAAAAAAAGTAGTTTTCATATTAAAAAAAAGAAAAATCAAGACGATATACATATATAAAAATTGATGATAATATGATAGAAGTAATGATGTAAGACGTTCTGCTAAATATAAGTGATTTGTCCATTCTATTCACCGCATATTTTTATATAAAAAAAATAAGGTTTTTATTAAGTTAAATCGTATGGGTGGATATCCTGACTCGAACAGGAAACTTACTGTGCCACATACAGCTGCTCTACCTATTGAACTATATCCACCTTTATTATGTTGGAGTGATTCGAACACTCATAGCTAAATACCAAAAATTTATGACTTACCGATTAGTCTACAACATATAGAAAATAAAAAAAAAATAATTTTTTTTTATTTTTTTTTATTAGATTATTAAATTATGTGCTAATATTAATAATTAATCTTATTAATAAATTTTAGTTGAACTTACGTATGTCTTCTTACTACATAACTCTGATA
Organism: Pseudocercospora eumusae; assembly: GCA_001578235.1. Classification (NCBI taxonomy): domain Eukaryota; kingdom Fungi; phylum Ascomycota; class Dothideomycetes; order Mycosphaerellales; family Mycosphaerellaceae; genus Pseudocercospora; species Pseudocercospora eumusae. The sequence goes on from LFZN01000612.1 coordinate 3,140, forward strand.
TATAAGCATAAATAGGCCCCCCCCCTTTTTTTAACAAAGACTTATTTAGACCGTTTATAATAAATACTTATTAATATAAATTATACGATATTATGTCTTTAAATAACAATACTTTAACTTTAGGGATTACATCAATTTCATGCTGAGTAGAAAAATTATACCATTTTAGCATATCTATCTTTTTTTTCGCCCTATCAGGCCAATCAACAACCTTACTACAGATAATGGTGCATGAGAAACTTTTCTCGCCCTATCTGTTACACTCAACAACCTTGTTACAGATAAGCTTGCATGAGGGATTTTTGTCATCACATAGATCTCTCCCGAAAATTTTCATCGCTATTATTTATATTAATATATTATTTATAAGGTACTTTGTGATGGGGTTTTTGTTATCAGACCTTCTACATTGCATAAGGAGCATACTAATTATAACATCATGATGTCAAGCTACTTTATAACAAGTATATTCTTATTTGTTTTTTTTTATTATATTTTTATTAAATATAAAATTAGGTTTAGGTACTCCAGTTACTGTTATTGCTAATAATTTTAAAAATACTACTGTACCTTTAAATATAAATTATGCATATTTTGAAGCAGAGGAGAGCTGATTTCTTCTAGATATTATTATGAGATATCCCTTTGTTACCATACCTTGTATAATAGTGATAAGTATCGCTGCAGTAATGTATTTTCTACAAAAAAAAACCTATTTTTTAGGTTTTTAGGTTTTTACGTTTTTAGGTTTTTAGGTTTTTAGGTTTTTAGGTTTTTAGGTTTTTACGTTTTTAGGTTTTTACGTTGAAAACAAAATTAATGTATGGGTGGTTTAAACAAAAGCGAAAGTTAAAAACACTGAGGAAAACTTGGACAAATTCAAACAGGAGGCAAAAGAATGGAGGAAAACTTTTGAACAAGAGAGGATACATCAAAAGGAAGATATTGATCATCTTTACACAAATATCAAGGACATTTTAACTTTGTTGTAGTGGGATATGAATATTATACAAGCTGACTACAATGTATTTGAAAAACGCATTGATTGAATCAAGGGGAAATAAAAAAAAAATTAATAGTTTTATGAGATAATATTTGAGCTCATATTAGTTTATTTTACTAAGGTAAGTTTTAAGCTTACCGCTTCAAACCAGTAAGCCAATTTTCTTATAAACATGGATACGTTACGGGTAGTACTTATTGACCTCTCGGTAACTTTAACAGCGAACAAATAATTATTTATAAAAAAAACTTCGTTTAATGTAGATTTAACCCGTCCTTAATGTAAGAACAAGATAATACCACAAACACTTGAGCTTGTATAAAGGCTATACCTAATTCTAGACCAGAAAAACATATAATAAATGACAGAGGAAACAAGCCTAAAAAGAAAAATATAAATCCTGATGTCATTATATTGTATGTAAAACCACTAAGTATATTTAGTAACATATGGCCTGAAAGGATGTTCGCTGCTAATCTTAGACCTAGTGATACATTTCTTGCTAGATATGATATGAATTCTATTAATACTAGTAAAGGCAATAGGGCTAATGGACATCCCGATGGTACAAATAAAGAAAAGAATTTTAAACCATGTTTACTAAAACCTAGTATAGTTCCCCCTAAAACTACGCTAAAACTCAAAGAAAATGTTAATATAAAATGGCTTGTAGTAGCAAAGCTGTAAGGAATCATACCTATTAAATTATTAACTAATATAAATATAAATAACACATGAATAAAGGGAAAATATACTTGGCCATTTTTTTCATTTATTTGACCAACAACTATACTGTGCACTGTAGAGTATACAGATTCTTGGCTTATAGATCATCCATTTGGCAAAATTTTATTGTTATTTGTAGATAATAAGCTGATTATAAAAATTAAATAACCCGATATTGACAAGTAAATAGCGATGTTTGTTAAAGACAACGATAAATTACCTAGAATTGGTGCATTCATACTGAATAAATTTCTTAGTTCAAATTGGTCTAATGGGCTTGTTATATTGAAAATAGTATCCATAAATAACTATTATTTGTACATACTTAAATAGTAATTATTAATTATATTTTCATGTATATTACAATTTACTTATAAATAAACGGCTTGCAAATAAACGAACAAATCCAGGTAAAATATACTTAGAGAAAATGTATATTAATACCAGGAAAATAATAAATGAAAATATTACTATATTTATAAAAAAAAAAGGAACTAATTGAGGCATTATAACATTATGATAACTAGGCTCCTTATGTAATGTAGAACATATAATAAAAACCTATCTAAACAGTATCTTATCACCTGTATAAAGATATCTTTATGAAGAGAAGTCAGATAATTCGTATAAATACATATCGTATAGAGGGAGTTCTCTCATTTGATTCATGCTCTCAAAGCTTCTTTCAATTTAAATGTTAGGTCTAGCCATTAGATCAAGCTCAAAAATCCTAGGCATATCATTAACATAGTCCTTATGAACTTGAACAGTAATGCTAAGTCATCTATGAAGTCGGGTTGTAGCTAATGGGGTTACAACCGCTGTAAACAGGAGGGGATGTAATGGTATGCGTGACCTTAATACCTATTAAGTGGGAATAAGGTTTGTATAGCCCTAACTTTTTTTTTTTGGTTTTGGTTAAAAAAAAACCTTTATTTTAAGCCTAATTAGATAATAGGTTTTTTTTTGTTATGCCTAGTTTAAATTATTACCTATTATTTAATAAATTTAGACTTCTTTTCTTTTTATCCTATATTAACGACAAGAATCAAAAAAATATTACAATAAAATTATCACAAATTAGTTTATGAACAGAGCGTTGATTTCTATCTAGTAATGCAAAAGATATAGGTACATTATACCTTATTTTTGCTCTATTCTCAGGATTACTAGGTACAGCATTTTCAGTCTTAATTAGACTTGAATTATCTGGGCCAGGAATACAATATATAGCAGACAACCAACTTTATAATAGTATAATCACTGCACACGCTATTCTTATGATCTTCTTTATGGTTATGCCCGCATTAATAGGAGGATTTGGTAACTTTTTATTACCTTTATTACTAGGAGGTCCTGATATGGCATTTCCCAGATTAAATAATATAAGTTATTGATTACTTACACCCAGTTTAGTGTTATTTATATTTGCTAGTACTATCGAAAATGGTGCTGGTACAGGGTGAACATTATACCCTCCTTTATCGGGTATACAAACTCATAGTGGACCTAGCGTAGACTTAGCGATATTTGCTTTACACCTATCAGGTATAAGTAGCTTATTAGGTGCTATGAATTTTATTACAACAATTTTAAATATGAGAAGTCCAGGGATAAGATTACACAAGTTAGTATTATTTGGTTGAGCGGTAATAGTAACAGCAGTCTTATTATTATTATCATTACCGGTATTAGCTGGCGGTATTACTATGGTATTAACTGATAGAAACTTTAATACATCCTTCTTTGAAGTAGCTGGAGGAGGGGACCCCATATTGTATCAACACTTATTCTGATTTTTCGGACACCCTGAAGTTTATATTTTAATAATTCCCGGATTTGGTATAATTAGTACAACTATTTCAGCTAGTTCGAATAAAAGTGTATTCGGATATTTAGGTATGGTATACGCAATGATGTCTATAGGTGTACTAGGGTTTGTAGTGTGAAGTCATCATATGTACAGTGTAGGATTAGACGTAGATACACGTGCTTACTTTACAGCCGCAACTTTAATTATAGCAGTACCCACAGGAATTAAAATATTTAGTTGACTAGCTACATGTTATGGTGGATCTTTACTATTAACGCCTTCCATGTTATTTGCTTTAGGTTTCGTATTTATGTTCACTATAGGTGGATTAAGTGGAGTAGTGTTAGCTAATGCATCGCTTGATATTGCATTTCACGATACTTATTACGTTGTAGCACATTTCCACTATGTTCTAAGTATGGGTGCAGTGTTTGCTTTATTTAGTGCATGATATTTTTGAATACCTAAAATGCTAGGTTTAGATTNCATAGGATCCGAGTGCAGTCAGTGCTTAGCTGTTTGTATTCATAATAACATAACTAACCTATGTAACGCTTGTATGGGATTGGGCGAACACATGACAACTATCGGTCAATGCGTACACGATTGATTTGTATTGTCTTACGATGAGCATCTATTAGAAGTGCCTTGTGATTTCGGTTCTGTTAATGACAGTCACCCTGTCACTAGAAGAGTTGGTAAAACAGTATACAGCTGCAGCCGGTGCAATGCCGTAATATGCGAAGAGTGCTACGTAGACTAACTAGAAGATGTCGGGGGGGGGGTTACTATTAACGCCTTCCATGTTATTTGCTTTAGGTTTCGTATTTATGCTCACTATAGGTGGATTAAGTGGAGTAGTGTTAGCTAATGTATCGCTTGATATTGCATTTCACGATACTTATTACGTTGTAGCACATTTCCACTATGTTCTAAGTATGGGTGCAGTGTTTGCTTTATTTAGTGCATGATATTTTTGAATACCTAAAATGCTAGGTTTAGATTACAACAGAATGTTAGGAAAAGTTCATTTCTGAATCTTATTTATCGGAGTTAATGTAACTTTCTTTCCTCAACACTTCTTAGGTTTACAAGGTATGCCTAGAAGAATAAGTGATTACCCCGATGCTTTTGCAGGTTGAAATTTAATAAGTAGTTTTGGTTCTATAATTTCTGTAGTAGCCACTTGATTATTTTTAAAGATAGTTTACATGCAATTAGTAGAAGGAAAGGGTGTAGCTAGGTACCCTTGAGCAACACCTCAATTTTACACAGATTACTTACAACATATATTATCTAGAGCATATACTAGTTTAGATTGAGCACTATGTAGTCCCCCTAAACCTCATGCATTTGCGAGTCTACCTTTAGAAGGTTAAGCATTTAAACTATTATCATTAATAGTTTAATAACCTATTAANGTAGTAGCCACTTGATTATTTTTAAAGATAGTTTACATGCAATTAGTAGAAGGAAAGGGTGTAGCTAGGTACCCTTGAGCAACACCTCAATTTTACACAGATTACTTACAACATATATTATCTAGAGCATATACTAGTTTAGATTGAGCACTATGTAGTCCCCCTAAACCTCACGCATTTGCGACTTTACCTCTACAAAGTTTATTTATTAATATTGAGAGTGTAAAGTTTATTTTAATTTGCTTCTTTAAAATTTTATGTCTTATCATCCTAGGTTATTATGATGTTTTTTGGGTATATTGTTTAATAATAAAAGTAACTCTTTTTTTTTTTTTTTTACTTTTTAAGTAAATGTACTGTATCTTTACTGCTCTTCTTAAAAAAAAGATCCTAATCTTTTTTTTTTTTTAATCATAACTTATAATAAGTTATGATTTTTTTTTTGTCTCGTTACCTCATCTGAGATGATGAAAAAAAAAAACTCGCAACGTATTATACGTTACGAGTAAAAAACTATAATTTTTTTTAATGATGATAGCTTAACGATAAAATATTAAAGATGAACTATATATACTGACTTTCTACTCTCCTTACTTCTTTATCATTGATTACTTTAGTATTAAGAACTCAATTAATATCAAATAACTCGTAACTAATATTATCATCAATAATAATAGTTATATTATTTATAGTGTAATCAGTATTGTCTTTTATATAATTAATTATACCTTTATCAAATTTATGAAGATAGTGGTCTTCCCAATACAGGTCTACATAAACATAAACTAATAAATTTTTAAGACATTCAACCTTATCTGTGGTAGTACCAAAACAATCATGAATTGAATAAAATTGAACTACGTCAAACCTAGTAGAGAAACTGTAATATAGTTCTGTCATTGAATAAGCATCTAGAGAATGAATAAGATTAGGCATTAAAGTTCTTACTTGTTTATTGTGATCTAACTTATCCTAGCTACTTACCTTTAAATTAAGTTTAATCTTATCATAAGCAAATGGACTTATTGTTACACTTTTACTTTTCAAGTAACTTTGATATATTTTTAATCCACTAGGTAAAGATCAATAAATAGGAAGATTTAAAAAGTTAAATACTTTAGCTACGTTTCTAAGATATTTTACTAATTTATTAACCTTGGTAAAATCATGTCCGATAATTTTACTGATAATATTTATTAACAATGTAAGATCATAAGAGTTTATCTTATTATTAAGATTGTCATTTGTTGTGTATCAATAACATTTTAACTCGCTATCATATCCTATCTGTTCCAATTCAGACTTTAAATACTATTTCATGGACCTCTGACTAGAATTATAAGGTATAGTCATTATCACCTTTTTGACATGAGTTCTAGTAAATATGAAATTGTTTAGACAAAGGAAACTACCTTTTCCTTCCTCAGTTATATTTTCATCCAAGTTGTCCTTTATATATGTTTGTACTTTATGTAAAAGAAAATTATAAAAATCCTTAGGATATTTACCTGTATTGGTAAGATTTAATTCATCATATAATTTACTTTCTTGACTTAGGAGAGCTAAGTGTTGAAATCCATTACATGTAGCATCTAGTTGAATAGGTAAATAAGTTTTAAATTCAATTAAATTTTCATTATTTAAAAAATCGTTACACCTTTTATATTCAATACAAAAAGCTAGAAATAAAAACTTTTCTTTAGCTTTATTTAATAATATACAATTATCATAATTAACTATATTATGTAAATTTTCATTAACTCAACGTTCTTTATTCTCTAAAGAACTTTTACTAATTTCACCTCCAAAACAATTAACTCCGTAAGCTTTAAAATACTTAATACAATCTAAATTATTTTTATTAACAATACCTGGCTCACTAAATAGTATTAAAGCTTTGGCTAAGTCACTAGACTGATAATTAAAATAAGGAGGAATACAATAAAGTCTTCCTCTATGATCCAACTTAACAGGAAAATATATAGAATTGTATTCTTTAAACAAACTAGCTATATTTAAAATAAACTCTTGGAGAACAAATTTACTTTGTAAAGATTTATGTTTTTTTTTTGTAAATATTTACTTAAACCTTTAACCTCGGTAAATTCAGTAACATCCTTCTCACTAATAAGCAGATGTTTACCTTTAATACTTAAAAGAAATTTAAGGACTTCCTTATTTACTTTGAAAGGAGTTTATCCTACATTATTTAATAAGTAAAACAGTTTGTTTTCCTTAGATATTTCTGAATCCTTTTTATAATTATTTTTAACACTGAAAATACCCTCAGCATATGCAGAATTATTTAAGAGATAACCTCCTAAATTATTACCTAATATTCTTTAGGTGGTACAACCATGGGTAATTTTAAAGGAGATACTTTAACTATATTACTTTTACTTAATCTTAATAGTTTGTCATCTAGTATAATAAAATCAGCTCTTTTTTCCATTCTGTTTAGATTAAATACCTTCATATCTATAAGTCCAGAAAACCTTTTTTTTTATCGCTAATTTTTACACCTAATACAGAATGAAAACTATCGTCTTTTTTAAATAAAAAAAAAATTAAATAAATACTTATTTTGTAACCTATAATCTTTTATTCAATTACTATAAGAAAGTTTACTGTCACCTTTTTCATCTTTAAGATACTTAGATACTATTTGTTTACCTAATTTAACTGTAACATTTTTTTTATTATTAATAAAAAAAAAATTTGTTAATGCACAAACCATTTCTGTATTAGATGTACTAGAGTGACTAAGGATTTTAATAAAAGTATATAAACAAAGATTATAAATAAACTGAGAACCTATTTTATTAAAAAAAATAGGGTTAATACAAGGATAGTTATTATCATTAGAAGATAGTAATTTATCAATATACTGTTTTATTAATTCAGATTTACTATCTAGAGTTCTAGTAGTAATACCTCCTAACAAATTACAATACACATCGTGTATTAGAGAATTTTGTTTAAGATTTTTTGACTTAAAATCAAACATATAATTCTCAATTGATAGCTGTATTTCTTCATTAGATACATACCCTGTTTGTGAAATAAATGAAGATATCTCATTAAACATACTATTATAATCATTTACCCTACCCTTACTAGTAGTTGTAAAGTAATGACGCTTACCTTTTGAAAAATCATCTGATTTATAAATATTACTCTATCCATTAGAAGAATTTTTATCTATAGAGTTTGGAGAAACTGCATCAATACCTAAACTAGACAAAGTATATCTAGTAATGATTATAGTAACAACAGGATTAAACTCTGACATATCTTCTTTATCACTAAAGCTACTTGAATACAATTTCTTTCAAAGATAAGAAATAAGAATTGGAAGAGAACTTTTGTCAGTTACAGTAAGTCTACATAACAAACAAGAATCATGGATAAAGTACATGTAAAAAGGGGACTGACCTGGCTTACTCTAAATAAACTTATATATTCAACTAGACTCAACTTATTTTAAGTCGTCCAATAAAGAACTGAGATAACAATCACTAACAAAACCTTTAATAGGCTTAAAAAGTGAGATATATTTATAACCGTCAGGCGATGCAATAGCCTCTTCCAGAGTTTGACAAGTAGTAGTAGGAGGCTGAAAATCTTAAAGAGATTGAGAAACAATTTGAGGTACATTTTGAGAAATGTCTGATTGTTTAACTAAATATTTATTTGATGTAGAAGAAGAAGAAGAAGAAGAAGAAGAAGAAGAAAAAGAAGAAGAAAAAGGAGTACTTGACTCATCAGTTTGAGAATTAGTTCCATTAACTAACATTCCACATGTAAAACAAGTATTTGTTTGCTTATTAAAATTTGTCATCATATTCATTTAAAAGTCACTGTGGTCACTTATAAGTCTCATTGAACAACAAGGCTCACTAATAGACCTAAGAGCAGCGAAATGGAAGAGATACGGATAGGACTTAGTCATAACAATAACATAATACACCTACACAATAAGCGATAAAATACTAAACAATATCATAATCGATTTAAAAAAGAAAAAAGTGTTATCTACATAACCATTGTATTTCAGATTTATAAAAAAAGCGTTAGATAACAATGGAGGAGATACGAGAAAAATCTAATAATACCAGAAATTCTTGTAGAGAACTGTTATCTCTTCAAATTTTTTTTTTACAGTGAAAAAAAAAAAATTAGATAGCTAAATTTTATATTACATTTTTACGTTAGCCCCTAAACATTTATTATGGTTATATATAACTTTAAATAATAAATCACAGGACTTTATAATCTATTATGACATGGTCTTATATTATTAAGATCCTCAATAATATACTGATAAGAATAAAAATAATCATACAATATCTACGAAGTGTCAGTATAATATACCAGCTTCTAAACCTAAATGATGGTTTTCAGTTAAATGATAAGCTAATATACGTCAAAAACCTACAGCTAAAAAAATAGTTCCTATAATAACATGTAAACCATGAAAACCCGTACCAAAATAAAAACAAGAACCATAAGCTCCATCTGTTAGAGTAAAAGAAGAAACTGAATATTCTATACCTTGAAACGCTGTAAACACTAAAGCAAGAATTATAGTAAATAATGCCCCATATAAAGCTCCGTTTCTATTACCTTGTATTAAAGAATGGTGAGAATAAGTAATTGTTACCCCAGAGGCTAATAGTAAAACTGTATTAAGTAATGGTAACT
>LFZN01000062.1:0-133564 GCA_001578235.1 Pseudocercospora eumusae
AAACTAATTTATACTTAGGGATATAATAAGGTAGAATCCTCGCTACGCCGGAGGCGTCTATTAGTAGCTCGTAGTACGGCTCGTCCTAGTAATTTGTTATTAGTTACTATAGTTTATATATAAGTAGAGATCTCTATAACTTTAAGGCCGATGTTATTATATAGAAGTATTATACTATTAGTTACGAGTTATGTTTAGTTGTCGTATACTAGTAGATGTTACCTCTACATCTACCGGGCGTAATTTACCTCGTATATCTACCTTATATACGGTAGGTCGCCGGGCGTAATTTACCTCTTCCGCCGTAATGCTACGGTACTAACTTCGTTATAATTATAAATTTTAGGATCTTATCTACTAATTTAGCTTACGGTAGAGGAAGAGATGTAAGCTAGACGTAGTAAGTATGTCGTATAACTTTAAGTTCTTCCCTCTACGGTCTACTTCTTATATCCTATTCGGCATTTACGCGCGTAGGTAGATTATCCGCTTTCGTAATAGCCCGTAGACGTAGCGCAAAGCTAATTAGTCGAGATATGTCGCTAGTAATAACTAATACATCTAGGGTATAAATTATTTAATTTATAGATAAATGAATTTATAAATAGCTTAATACATAAATAGATAAACATAAATAATATAGCGCCCGGATAATATAACGTACGACTAATATAATGTAGGAGTAAAGTTACGCGTAGACTAGATAATGTAGTACGCTCCTCTATAAGCTATTTCGGTAAAAGGAATCCCGCTTATAGTACTCTCTATACTTTCCGTTAGAGTACGAGCGATCGAACCCTAGAGCGATCCGGAATTTTCTATTATATATCTCGTTTCGTAGGCGAGAAGCATTACCTCTTTACTTCTTATTAAATCGGTCCTCGTAATGTATAGTTATTTATAGTTCGTACTCTTTAGTAGTAATATCTTTCGGACGATGTCTTACGAGTATTCGAGTCTCTATATTACTTATTCTCGTTACTCTCGTTCTCGGGTACGTAGATAAAGGAGGGTCGGGGTCGGGACGTAGCGTAGAGCTAATTAGTCGAGACATGTCGCTAATAATAACTAATATACGTAACGGATAGATAGAGTACTATATAAATAAAGGTACTCGTAAATAATATAGCGCCCGAGTAATATAACGTACGAATAATGTAACGTACGAATAGTATATAGTATAACTAGATAAATTAAGGGAAATAGAGTAAGCGTATAACTAGGTTAGCGCATAAGTAGGCGTATAAATAGGCGCATAAATAGGTACATAAATAGGTGCATAAATAGGTATATAAATGAGCGTATAAACGGGTATATAAATAGGTACATAAATTAGTATATAAATTAGCCTATAAATTAGCCTATAAATTAGCCTATAAATAATAGAGCGTAGTTTAGGTTACGGCCGATACCGTTCGTAGCTACTAATTAGTCGAGACGTGTCGCTAGTTATAGCCAATTAGTCGAGCTATAACGCTAGTAAGGGACCCTAGACGGACGCCGTACGCATATATAAATGCGCGTATATAAATATATAAATAAGAAAGCGTAAGAAGGAGGTAGTATAGGAAGAATAGTTAATATATATAGTATATAAAGACTACGGGGTATAGATACCCTAAACGTGCGAGGACGAGCGAGGGCGTACGAAGCGTACGAGGCGTACGAAGCGTACGGTATATAGGGTAGCGTACGAGAATATACGATAATATGCGACGGCGTACGAGAACGTGCGATAATAAGCGATACACCGTATAAACGGGATCCCGTAGAAATAATATAGGATAGATAATAAAGTATAGTAATGTATAAAGAATATATCGCATAAATAATAGAGGATAGCGTAGGGTACGTCCGAAGCGTACGAAGCGTATAGTATATACGACGGCGTACGAGAACATGCGATAATATGCGACGGCGTACGAGAACACGCGATAACATACGATGCACCGTATAAACGGAATACTATATAAATAATAAAGGATAGATAATAAAGTATAGTAATATATAAAGAATATATCGCATAAATAATAGGAGATAGAGAGGTATAAAGGTACGGGTAGGGATGTATAAAGAAGCGAGCGCGCTTATTAGTCGAGCCGTGTCGCTAGTTATAGCTAATTAGCTCGCTCGCCGACTAATGAGCCCGCGCGCCGTAGCCGCACGCTACGACGCCTAACCCTAACCCTAAAGCTGGGTAGGGTGTCGTCTATGATCTGCTGTAGCGGGTCGCTCGTATCGTCGCGTAGTGATAGTAGTAGTAGTACTACTAGAGTTAGCTATTTAAGACGAGGCGGATAGTACTATATATAATTACCTTAAACTACGTAGTCCTATTCGGCTAGCCGTGCTTCGTCCTAGGCTTTTCGCTAGGCCGTACGAGTAGTTATCCTCGTAGGACGTACATCTTACTACTTCGGCTATACCTCTTATCTATCGCTTAGGGTAAAGATCGTAGCGTTAGCTCTCGTAGGTAGATCGACTACCGCGACATCCTCGTTAACCTTAAGTCCGCTAATGTCGTCTATAATCTACTATAGCGGCTCTCTCGGGTTTATACGAGGCGCTATCCGTAAAGAGCGCGGTAGTAGTAGGGGCGCTCGTAGAATTAGTACTCTAAGGCGGGGAGGTAAGGCCTATATCTAGGTAGTTAGGCCGTAAAGTAGAGGATTAGTATTAGGGTAGTATTAGACGGTAGATAATATAGCCGGTTTAGGAGCTAGAATTAAGGGCCTAGTTAACGAAGATACTATAGCGGCTTTCTCTACTCTACTCTCGGCTCGCTACCTAGCCTTATCCGCTAACTTCTTCGCGGTACGTACCGCTTTCTTTTAGCGCTCTTCTTCTTCTATAAGGATTTTAACCGTTCCTTTAGGCGGTATAATAGGAGGAGTATCGTTAATAATAGGAGTAGGATAATAGTTAGGCTAGGAAAGATTATAAGGCGAGAAGATAGTTCTATCTTATAGGAATTCTCTCTCCTTAACCGCTTTATTATAACTAACTCTAAGGTTTAATAGCTTCTAGGTATATTAGCTATAGATTAACGAGCTATAGCCTAGATCTAGTCTAGCTATAGCCTTCCCGTAGGCGGAATATGCTTCCTAACTTTAGAACTAGTATAAGAAACCGACGAGGACTAGTAAGTATAAAAGAGAGAGGAAATGTCGAAACTTTAGGTATATACCTAATATTTCGAGATGTTTCTATAGCGTGTAATACGGCTCGTATACTCTTTAAACGTCGATAGAAAAGGAATGTCGAGACTTAAGGTATATACCTAAAGTCTTACGGTGTAGCTATATAGTAAAGGATTCGGGTTATATCTTTACTAGGGTATCCGATTTACGGCCTTCCCTATAGATATTGCTTACCTCGAAATCTTAAAATAGTATCGGACATAGAGAAGGCCTTTTAAGCATTAATAGGAGAGAAACTTTAGGGGTACATCTAAAATCTCGCGGTTTAGATGTACCCCTAAAGTATTAAGTTCTATCTTCGCGGTTTAGATGTACGCCTAAAGTATTAAGTTATATCTCTATTATACTATCCGATAGATAAAACTAATTTATACTTAGGGATATAATGAGGTAGAATCCTCGCTACGCCGGAGGCGTCTATTAGTAGCTCGTAGTACGGCTCGTCCTAGTAATTTATTATTAGTTACTATAGTTTATATATAAGTAGAGATCTCTATAACTTTAAGGCCGATATTATTATATAGAAGTATTATACTATTAGTTACGAGTTATGTTTAGTTATCGTATACTAGTAGATGTTACCTCTATATCNTACGGTAGGTCGCCGGGCGTAATTTACCTCTTCCGCCGTAATACTACGGTACTAACTTCGTTATAATTATAAATTTTAGGATCTTATCTACTAATTTAGCCTACGGTAGAGGAAGAGATGTAAGCTAGACGTAGTAAGTATATCGTATAACTTTAAGTTCTTCCCTCTACGGTCTACCTCTTATATCCTATTCGGCATTTACGCGCGTAAGTAGATTATCCGCTTTCGTAATAGCCCGTAGACGTAGCGTAAAGCTAATTAGTCGAGACATATCGCTAGTAATAACTAATACATCTAGGGCATGAATTATTTAATTTATAGATAAATAAATTTATAAATAGCTTAACATATAAATAGATAAACATAAATAATGTAGCGCCCGGATAATGTAACGTACGACTAATATAATGTAGGAGTAAAGTTACGCGTAGACTAAATAATGTAGTACGCTCCTCTATAAGCTATTTCGGTAAAAGGAATCCCGCTTATAGTACTCTCTATACTTTCCGTTAGAGTGCGAGCGATCGAACCCTAGAGCGATCCGGAATTTTCTATTATATATCTCGTTTCGTAGGCGAGAAGTATTACCTCTTTACTTCTTATTAAATCGGTCCTCGTAATATATAGTTATTTATAGTTCGTACTCTTTAGTAGTAGTATCTTTCGGACGATATCTTACGAGTATTCGAGTCTCTATATTACTTATTCTCGTTACTCTCGTTCTCGGGTACGTAGATAAAGGAGGGTCGGGGTTAGGACGTAGCGTAGAGCTAATTAGTCGAGATATGTCGCTAATAATAATTAATATGCGTAACGGATAGATAGAGTACTACATAAATAAAGGTACTCGTAAATAATATAGCGCCCGAGTAATATAACGCACGAATAATGTAACGTACGAATAGTATGTAGTATAACTAGATAAATTAAGGGAAATAGAGTAAGCGTATAACTAGGTTAGCGTATAAGTAGGCGCATAAATAGGCGTATAAATAGGTGTATAAATGGGTGTATAAATAGGTATATAAATAAGCGTGTAAACAGGTATATAAATAGGTGCATAAATTAGTATATAAATTAGCCTATAAATTAGCCTATAAATTAGCCTATAAATTAGCCTATAAATAATAGAGCGTAGTTTAGGTTACGGCCGATGCCGTTCGTAGCTACTAATTAGTCGAGACGTGTCGCTAGTTATAGCTAATTAGTCGAGCTATAACGCTAGTAAGGGACCCTAGACGGACGCCGTACGCATATATAAATGCGCGTATAAGAATATATAAATAAGAAAGCGTAAGAAGGAGGTAGTATAGAAAGAATAGTTAATATATGTAGTATGTAAAGACTACGGGGTATAGATACCCTAAACGTGCGAGGACGAGCGAGGGCGTATAAAGCGTACGAGGCGTACGAAGCGTACGGTATATAGGGTAGCGTATAAGAATATACGATAATACGACGGCGTACGAGAACGTGCGATAATAAGCGATACACCGTATAAACGAGATCCTATAGAAATAGTATAGGATAAATAATAAAGTGTAGTAATATATAAAGAATATATCGCATAAATAATAGAGGATAGCGTAGGGTACGTCCGAAGCGTGCGAAGCGTACGGTATATACGACGGCGTGCGAGAACATACGATAATATACGACGGCGTACGAGAATACGCGACAATATACGATGTACCGTATAAACGGGATACTATATAAATAATAAAGGATAGATAATAAAGTATAGTAATATATAAAGAATATATCGTATAAATAATAGGAGATAGAGAGGTGTAAAGGTACGGGTAGGGATGTGTGAAGAAGCGAGCGCGCTTATTAGTCGAGATGTGTCGCTAGTTATAGCTTATTAGCTCGCTCGCCGACTAATAAGCCCGCGCGCCGCAGCCGCACACGGCGACGCCTAACCCCAACCCTAAAGCTGGGTAGGGTAAGCAACGGCGATACTCTAGGTTAGGGTAGTAGCGCATATTCTACAACTATAGCTAGATATCTAGGGTATTGTTACGCTAGCCGATCTCCTTGTTAGACTAGGGCTTCTTAGTAGCGTTCTTAGCGATCGCTTTTGCGATAGCGTTATTGAATAGATTGCTAGTAGGTTGAATAGGACAAGGTAGTATACTAACTACTACCTAAGCGACGATAGTAATATCCTCGTCCTTATATTTATCCTCCTAACCAAAGGCGTCGAAGATAGCCTTATTAGCGTTAAACTCCTTACTAGGAACGGTAGTGTATCGAAGATTGGATAGTCGTACTGGAATATAGTCCTATAATTGATATAGTACGACGGCACTAGCACCAGGCGCTATTGGGTTTCGTAGAATTATCGAGCGGTGCTTAGAACCCTCTACTATACGCTTTGCCGGATCATTGAGCTAGTATAGTACGAATATAACTGCTAGTGCTTCTATGCCAGGAATACGAGCCCTACGACCAAACTTCTATATTAGATTATCGATATCCTTAGTAATAGGAAGCTTAATCTGGATAACTAAAGCGACATCTAGTATATTAATACTAGTAGAAGTTGCTAGAGTGCCGAATAGGATGCGAATTTAAGACTCTGGCTTCTTAAACTCCTTGTACCGCTTATCCTTATCGATATCAGCTATATACGCCGTATAGAAGGACATAATGCCGAGTATACAAATAGTACGATCTCTATTAGGCACTACTGGCTCTCTATCCTAAGTATACTTCCGAGAGTGTTACTTAGCCGGGGACTTCTCGTTAATCTGACTAGTTAAGGATACGAGCTACTAGTATATCGTTACTCTCGCCTTATCGATCTACTTGCGACTATCGATAAAGATAATCGTCTTCTAGATATTCTATAGTATAGCTAAGCCCTTATTGTCTACTGTATACTAGACTATAAAGTATAGGTAATCGAAGCCTGTTATCTAGCCTATCGGGATTTCTTATAAGATGTACTTTGTGTCTAGGCGATCGATAGTACTCTAGATAACTTGGGTCTAGAAAGCGCTATTGCCCTATAGATAGAGACTATACTTAAGGAGGTACTTCTTAGTCTCCTTAGTTAGCGTAGCAGAGTATGCGAGAATGGTCGTATCCTAAGTTATAAGCTAGCGAAGGAGGTAAAGGATACCATAATCTACGCGGAAGTCCTTCTACTTAAGATATATATACGCTTCGTCCTATACCTACAGGCTAAGGCGATCGGCAATGCCGCGTAGTGCCTTCTAGAACTTAGTACTTATCGCTTGCTTAGGACTGTAGATAATATGCTAATATTAGCCTTCCTTAATATTGACTAGCATCGCTGGATCCTTCTCTTTAGTCTAGGCAGTAAGGATACAGACTTTAATTAGGTCTTACTTGTCTAGATCCAGCTAGCGTATAGCTTATACTATATCCTCGCTCTACTTATCGGCAATACGGGTTAGCGGTACGATCTATAATATAATAAAGCTAGTAAGTATAGTATATGCCTAGAAGATAATAGTCTTGCTAGCGCCAGTGCGAGCTAATAGTAATACATCCTGTCTACCGAAGATAACAGCGTGGACGGCGTTAAGCTATATATTGCTAGGTACTAGTACTAGCTCGCGGTTAGGATGCATTAACTTTAGAATACGCCGTAGACTATGCTCAATAATACGATTATAAAATGGGATCGCCTACTAATTGCTACTAGTATCCTATATAAGCAACTATACTTCCTTAAGGCTATACTTATCTATCTTAGCGTAGCGCTCTTCGAAGTATGCTGTCTAGCTAGCTTAATTATCCTTATCTAGATCCGTAGGTATCTCTAGCTCGCGATCGACAGTCTATTAAGGCTCTATACGATTGATTGCTAGCCGACATAGTAGACGTATAAAGTACTTATCGCCTTCCTTCTTACGCCGATTGCTAGAGCTAGTATCGCCGCTACCGAGTCTACCCTTCTTAGCCTTATTGCGAGTACGCTTAGAGAGGTTAGAGAGCTCGTTAGGTATTGCGAGCGCCTCTCGTATACTGTGGGAAGTACTAGTAGAAGTACTAGTAGAAGTGTTGGCGGAAGTAGATATAGAAGATATCGGAAGATTAGGTGTCGAGTATTAGATTTAATAGTTAGAGTCTGTTAAGCAGTGGCGTATACAACTTTAAGAAGCATTAGAGACTGGCGGAGCGCGTGTCCGTACTGTTTAGAAAAGTGGGTCTCGGCGCTCGAGTGTCGCTATCGCGGTAGTAATGTACTAGATAGGATATAGAGGTACTAGATACTGGCTTCTCTAGTAGTATATAACGTTAAATACGATTGCGGATATGTCGAGAAGGTATCTAAGAAGTTTTGGGTTACTGGGTATATATATAGGTATCGAGGTTTCGATGAATTAGCCAAATAGCTGTTTTAAGGGTAGGCACCGATAGGTAGCGAGTATAAGTAAAGGATAGTAAACACGGACAAAGCGATACTTAGAGGTATTAGAGCATTGCTTTCTAAGGTTCCTTATATAGATAGAGTGTTCTAGAAGATAGTTGTTATCTATCGCGATATAGGTATTCGTAGAATAAACGGGAAGCCGAAACTGTCCGTACGGTTGGGATGGACTATAGATCTTACTTTTACGATGCTAATCTTAAAATATCTACGTTGTATTGCGCCTTCCTATACTATAGAACCCCCTCTATACATACTAAGCCCTATCTATACTATATATTAAGTTATAAATCTATATATAGTTAATAAGGAGGTATTACGAACAAGGAAACGCCCGATTAGTATAGTTTGTCTTTAGGCGCTTTGCTAAAGCTCGCATCTTGGACACTATACTACATTAAGAAGGCCGAGATCCGATATACGTGGACATTCAGATCAAGGAAGTTACATATACGAGCTTAAAGCGATACACGCCTGAGAAGGAGGCAGAGACAACCTTCAAACCCAACATAGGCTCGCGATTGCCATAGTCCATCAACCCAAGAATATAACGTTCAAGACGAAGTTGCACGACAGAGTCATTAACACTCTTGCTTCCAAATATACGTATGCCCACTTTGCCTAGAGTTATAGCTTCGTACTCGATGTTGTTTCATGGTATCCGCTGCCCTCTCTTAGACAACTGCTAGGTGCCTTCGCACCATTGGGAAGAGGCTTCAGCGGAGCGCTTGCCGCTCAGTGCCTTCCTCGAGGGACGACAAGGAGGACAGGGTACTGCGTGTGGGAGTCTATAACAAGATAGAAGAAGAATCGCATCTGCCGTATCGACTTTTTTTCCTGGTCTGTTGGAAAGGAATACTACTGTTTTGCATTGGAGAGCTCCCTTGACGACACTTGATGTAGAGCAATTAGCTTCGACAGTATAGCTCGCGAGGATGGACGCGCATTTGTCACAAAGTATTCCCAACTTTGAGCAATGGTGGGAAGTAACAAGTATTCAATGTTTCTCCAACACACGTTAGGTATACAGATCTTGCTGTAGGCAAGCAGCATCATGACTTTTCTTCAGACGGCATTCGTGCTTCCACTTCAGCTTAATACTGTTAATAAGTATTCGAGTCTTCTTGCTCTGTCGCGCGTGTCAGTACTTTCTTGGCCCTTCGATGAGGGCAATAAGCATCGTCCTGCCACTGGTTCCAATGACAGTTGTGTGAGCACAGCACCTCAACACTAATCAGACATGCTGTCATCGTTGCTGCTTGGGGTAGGGAGTCAAAGGGTCTCGGGTAAGCGGGATCGCCTTCGTGTCTCACGGTATCGAATCGTATCGAAGTGCGACGAGGAACAAGGGGTCATATTGGCGGCGCGAGGTAATCACAGCACCGCTCTGGGATGGTCGTCTCGCTGGCTCATGCAGCTCTTTCGTTCTCTGCAACATCCGCGTTGGTCTTGCAAAGTTCGAGACGGCGGCGAAGGTCTGCTGCTATCCGGCGGAGGGAAGGAGGCGGTGGGCGAGGGACGGAGGCGGTGGGCGAGGAGGACGGGGTGGGTGCTGACCACGAGCACTGCAGCTTCGAAATGATCGGAGCTCGTTGTGGATGATGAGGCAAACTCAGCTTCCGCATATTGGACGCTATGCAGGCGGATCAGAACGAGTGGAATAGCTGAAGGGCTACCACTGGAAGAATGCAAAGCGCATATGGTGGTATTAGAGGCATAAAGTTTTGCAAGCTTTCTACGTAGAACGTCTGGTTCCTCTCGCCAAGCGCATGGCTCGGTTGTGGGAATTTCTGCTCGGTCAACGAGGCACAAAGTTTTGTTTGGCGTGCAAATGTCCCACTTGTGGGAATTGCTTCCCTGCCGATGAGGCATGAACTCATTTGCATGCGACTGGTGCACTTGTGGGATTTACCGTTCTGGCAACAAGGCAAAAAGTAACGCAAAATTGTGTATGAAACACTTCGTAGAAACTCTTCACGAGCATATGCTCTGCTTAACCGACGGGGCATGAAGTAGATAGAATGTATGGTAGAAACTCTTGCTGAGCACGAGCCTCACTTGTGGGAATCCCGACTCGATCGGTTAGGCATGAAGTTCTTTGCTTGGCAGGGCGGAGCTGCACCTGTGGGAATATTGCTTCAACGGATCGGCATAAAATCCCTCTCGAGGGAGACGCTGTGCGGCGAAAACAGCATGCATGGAGTCTTGATTAACAAGCAAAAGTCTCGCCTGTGGGATAATGTTTTAAAGCCGCGATCTCTTGGCCTTGTTGCGTGCGTGTACTCCGATGGAACGGAGCTCTCTTAGGGTGAGCAAAGGTTGCCTTTGCTTGAATCGTAAAAGCTACCCTAGGTAGACTGGAATTGCTCGTCGAGGACGACACAAGTAAGACGTGATCGGTGCCACTCAGACTCGATCCACTGGTGCTTGCGACAATGACTGACCGCTCAGAAGCCGCGCTTCTGACAAGACCAGATCTGTTTTCTCCCACTTCTGCTACTAAATCCATCGATTAGTCTGCCTCTTTCCGCGTTAAAGATAGTGCACACGCGCGTCTCCACGAAGGGCAACCTTCAGTTGCTGTCCGATGCCGAGCGCCTACAGTAACTAACTACCAACTATGCCGTGAATATCCATCGGTGTGCTGGAGCTATCGGAATAGAGACAGGATCAGGTCTTGGGCAATGGCTTGGTGCTGAAACATACATTGCCTTGGAGGAGTACATCGATAGCATGCCACAGAAGCAGGCTAAAAGAAGATTGCATGGCCGTTGAAGCACAAAGAGGGGGTGACTCAGAAGCCATATAAAAAGTTTGCGCCGACGAGCTGTTATATCGGTTCTCGAACGAGGGTTCTGTACATCTACTCTGAACTACACTGTTTTCAATTGTTCGCAATCGCTTATAGCCACACACGCTCCAAGTCAAGTCGTTCAGGGCGTCCTGCGCTCCATTCCGCAGGGGATGAATTCATTAATCGTAAAATGCTGCCTCTGTGATGCCGTCGCCACCTGCTGAGCAATTGTCTTGCGTAGACACCCAAAATATCCGTCGCCACGTTGACAGACTATGCTTTCGCGACCGTTCTCGGCTCCCTGCTCACCGCTTCTCGTCATCAATCCGTAGCATCTGCAGCAGATCCGTAATTTGAGAAGTCATATGGTTACGGTGCTTTCTAATGAGCTTCTCCTCCTTCTGAGCCGCTCCAATGCTCGTGTTCGCCCAAAGTTCAAGGTCTCGAAGAGCCTTCGTGATCTTAGCTCCACGCTTTGCATCTGTCATACGCTTCTCGTATTTCTCGTATTTCTGCTTGGTCTCCTCATAGTCCTCGTCGTCAGAGGTTAGGCTCTCGAGGTTGCCCTTGTACATCGCCATCTTCTTCTCGCAATCATTAATAGTCTTGGAGTCGACGGGTGACGTATAATATCCTGTGGAGTCGACGCATCTGCGGATGAGTTCAAGCTGCGCTTCATGTTGACGCAGCGCGATGTCATTCTCACGCTGGCAGTTGATCTCGGTCCTAATCAAAGCGAGTGCAGCAGTTACTGTATCCAAGGAATTGTGACTGTCCTGATTCTGGTCTTGACTCTCGGAACGTCGCATTGGGGGAAGCTCGATCGCATTGTGGAAGTCTGTCATGCGACTGGAGTTGCTGTGTATAACTGACATGGCACCGATCCAAGCCCAGGCACAGAGGTGCTGACTAGCCTCGCAAGCTGTGACAAGACATACTGCTGTCGCTATGCACTTGACGAAGTCAGTCGGATCCTGACAGCCGGTGTCATCGAGGGCGGCAAAAGACTGAATCCTGTAAGCTGCGAACGGTATGTTGCGGATCTGCGTGGCCCGATCATGCGGAACGGCATCCGACAGCGCTGTCCTCAGGCGGGTGCACATGGACTCAGTGAGGCCGCTGTATGATGAGTGGACCACGACCGAGTTCTCTGCCGATTCATTGCACTGCACTTCTGCGCAGAGCCAACGCACTGCTGACTGCGAAGCTGAATGGGTTGGCTGTTCATCGTCGACCGGCCATGGTTGCAGGATGACATAGTCGGCTGCCCGAGCATCGTAATCATACACGGTAATGAATGCGGCACGGGTTCCGTCGTTCCTGCCAGAATCATCGATCGCAGGAGCAGTCGCTGCGTGCATGTTGACACTGTCGAAGATGGTGTAGGTTGGAGCAAAAGCAGCGAGGAATGGCTGAGCAAGCTGAACATATTGTTTGCCCGACTGATCATGAATGTTGGGCTCGAGGTGTTGGGTTTTGAAGTGCGAGACAGAGCCTGGAGCTCGAGGTTGCCAGGCGCGGGGGCGTGAGGCAAGGGCCTCGCTTGCAGGTCGCTTCAGGCTACGCATTGTCGTTTCGCTTGTGCTTGTGACTGAGTCGGCCGCTGAGTCGGTAGGTGTAGCCTTAGGTTGTGTTTCTGTGGGTGGTGGTATGGGAAATGGAAACGGCGGATGTTGTTGTGTTGTTGAAGGTGGAAAGTCAGCTAGTGGAGGTGGAGGTGGAGGTATGGGCAGGGGCAGGAGCGGGAGCGACTCCTCCGCAAAGTCAAAGTCGGAACGCTCGATCTCGTTTTCGTGGCGGCGCGGCGTCCCACCAGGCACAGGAAATCGCGTCTCACCAGCCGGAATTCCCCCTTCAGGTGCTCCATCATCAGGCATCAGCGACAAGTCGTCACCATCGTCTCCTGCCTCAGCCTGATCATTGTTGTTGTTGTCCTCCTCCTGCTCGGCTTCGTCCGCCGGCACAGGCTGCGTGTCGGTCTCCATAAACGAAGATTGATCAGGCAAAGGCAAGTCGTCGCCTTTTCGCCCTTGTTCGGTATCGCACTCAGGTAATGCGCTGTCTCTTCGCTCTCTCTCTGTCTTGCGCTCCAATGATGTCGGTCGGCCTTCTCCATCGCTGGTGTGATTCTCATCATGTGCTTCTGCATCTTCACGAGCTGTCTCCTCCTCTTCGTCCTCGTTATCCGTACAAGACTGCGAAGTCGCTGGTGCCTTCTGGGACGCTTTCGATTTTGTCCACCTTCGCGTTTGCCATTTTGACTCCTCCATCTTCAGCTGGTCTCGAGCCATCTTGATGGCAGTCGCACAGTCGTTGGGCTGCCAGAGACTCTCCAAGCTTGTTCCTCGCACATGTCCTTTTCCTCTCCCTTCGTTACCCCGTCGCCGGTCTCGAGCTTCTCGCATGAAGCTGAAAGCCTCAGCAAATGTTAGTGCTCGTCCAAGCTGTTTCTCACCGCCGCTGTCATCGCTCATGCTTTGGCGCATGCTCGCAAGCGCGCGTAGCTGGAACAGGAACCGTCTGGTGAGCCCATCCGCGCCAAAGATGGCGTAGTAACGGAGGCCTGGCAAGTCTTCATGCCACACGAACTTCGGCGACATAAGTGCCCGGACATGGCCAAGCATGTTCTTGTTTGTGACCGATTTCTGTGCATATTGGCAATTGAAGATCTTCATGAGCTCCGACGCCACTTGCTCGTGTCGTGGATGTGTCTCAATTTCTGATACTCTCCCTTCCATACAGCAGTAGTCTTGCCACAGATGCCGGTACATTTCAAGTGAAACTCCCACATTGTGCATGCCATCGAGAATGGCCTGAAGTCGTTGACCAATGTCGACCTGATTGCCCAGCGTAGCTTCGACGGTAGCGGTCATCGCGTCTACGTCTCTGGACAGCTGTCGTCGCGGCAGGCCATTGACATCCTTTCGTGTCCGCGTCGAGCGCGCGGCGGTGTTCGCGGAAGTTGGCGATTGTCGTATTCTGGCCATGCAGGATTCATGCAATTGAGCAGATGAGCGTGCGGCGGTGTGGGAGGTGCATGTCTGCGAGAGTTTTATGCAGTAGTACCGAGTCGAACTGTGACTTGTTGTCTTGGGAGAGAAGGCATGCGCGACCTGCGCGTCATGAAAGCCGCGGCAAAATTCGTGCGCGTATGTCAAGCACAGCACGCTCCGAATATTGAGACTGTTTGTTCCCTTCGGCGAGCAATGCAAGGAGATTAGATGTGCAAAACATCGACTGTTTGGTTATGTTCAACTATCTCGAGATTACGCCAATGTCGAGGTTCTATAAGGGTAGACTTCGAGACTTCCCACAAATGCGATGTACATAATTCCCGCAAAGGCGATGTGAGATTCCCACAAGTAGTCGCAACGCCATACGACCTGCGCGGATTTTCAATTCTCCAAGATCTCAAAAGTCGAAATCTTCGCAATTCGAAATAGTTAGAAAGGTATCGAAGATATTACTGAGATCGCGCACATCCTCGAAGCTACGACCTGCAACCTGCGACCTCCGACCTGCAGCACGACACTCCGCCAACACAACAAAACTCCTCCTCTCTCCCACGTCGCTTGTCCTTTCTCCTCTTTCTCTCCTTGCAAACCCTTCATCCATACCAAGAAGCGACCATGATTGCTATGCAGATTGTCCGAAAGCCCTTCAGTGTCCGTTCATAGACACTGATCATCCCAACTCGATGCAAACTTTGTTCTGGTCTGCAGCCAAACAAGACTAAAGCATCAAGCTGTCGATGAAGTGGTCCCAGGAAGCACTGTTCCTACACTAGCTCTCATGGGTGCGCTTGGCGGGCGGGATGAAGGTTTGCCGCAGCGGTTTTGTGGGTGGTATAATGTTTTCTAGGAGCGCGCATGTACGAGTACTAGGTGGCGAGCTTGCTTTTGTTCTTCCCCTTCTTGGTTGTATGAGTATTGGGTCTTGGGGCAGCTTGTATAACCACTGGGTGGGCAACTTGCTGTTTCTGCATCGGCGCATTGTCTATAGGTTTCCTTCACGCACCCTGACCGTAAGCCTTTAATGCAGGAAGGTGGTGTGTAGAAGGAGGCAACGATTTGTGAAGTTGTGCGACGATGTGCGATGGTGTGCAACGATCGGGTAGTGGACAGGTTGCCTTTCTTCTCCTTCACGCACCCTGACCGTAAGCCTTAGATGCAGAGAGGTGGTGTGTGCAAGGAGGCCTAGGGTGTGGTAGACAGTGGTATGCCAGGCCAGTCTCGAGTCATTTAGTGTTGGTGGACCTGGCCGAGACTATGTTCTTAAGGGACACTGGAGCTAAGGTGCAATAATTTTACCTGTTGAACACGTATCAGTCCACTGCGATTCCCAATGTAATGATTGCTCCGCCTCGAGGGCCGAAGTGAATTGATGGGATTTCCGATACTTGCGGCGACAATTTACACGCAGCAGAATCGTGAATGCCCTGCGATTGGGATATTGCCTTTATAGACAATAGCAGATACCGAGATGCTTCGTGATTCGAGTAACTTAATGCGGCACTAGAAGTAGCAGCTTAGGAAGTTAGGAATAACCAGCTTGCTTTAACCAAGCCCGATTCATTCTGCCGCTATAGTGGAGGACTTTGAGGGTCAGGCCCGATGGAATCGAGACGGGGTTAACATCGTTAGACCAACCTAAGGCCGGGGCCATAAGAACTAGACGTGTCGCTAAGATGGCGTAGAAACATCCATATCGGCTTTAAGGTTGAGATGCTTGAAGCTCAGGATTCGACGTCACGCCTCTGCACATTCCTTACCGACAACACCACTACCTCGCTACTGCGAACGACACGACACGAGACCTAAATACAGATTAATGATGAAGTCCCGATGGTAGTAGCGCAAACGCCATGTCGCAGCAAACGAGCCACTATTGCATTAAAGCGTTATACCTTCCTCGACACCTCCGGGTAGTGCGCCTAGAAAACCTTAGTATTAGCGCACACGCGCTAGACCGAGTACAGCATGTCGACACGCACGAGCGAGTAGGGTCACTCGTAGGCAAAAGCATGAGTAGTTGTGGCTAGAGAAGAGCCATGATATACTAGTATAGAAAAAGGAGCAAGAATCGACTTCTCTGCGACTCTAGTAGAGCATAGCGGTTAAGCGCTAGCTAGTTAGGGGCATAAGGAGTGTTCTAGGACAACGCAGCGCATGTCTTTAATTACTAGGCACGATGAGGAAGCTCGGGACTCTCGATCCGAAGAAACTATACGTAAACGCGGTTAAGATGAGAGAAGAGGAAGCAGCATCTTCATCCGTCTATGCATAGACACGGTTTTCACCCGGCGCACATGAGTTTGTAGAGGCTTTAGCTAAGCGGTGAAAACGTTAGTGTAGCATACAGAAGCTCTCCTTCTACCGGGACTCTTATTCAGTCGCAGCCTAGCATTAATCCATTAATCGCCGTGTCCTACTATTACTCGACTCCTACACAGATTTCCCTTCTAGTAGCGGAGGGTAATCGTAGCTAGGAGCTGCGTATGCTAGCAATCAAATTGCTACTAAGGAGCTCTCGCATTTACACGGCAAGGCAAGGTTCTCATCTCCGCTTTTAACTCTTCTTCCGTACTTACGAGCTATCCTGTGCATGCAGATGTTAGACTAGTCTAAGTTTTACTCTAAGACAGCTAGCAAAGTAGAAGTGCCGGGCTATCTTCGTTATGACTTTCTTCTTAAATGTCTAATATGCATTCGCTCGATTTTATGCTTGCAGTATGCGATAGCCTCATGGGATTTTAGAACTTCACAAAGTCCTTCTATAAGATGAACCGAGGAAAGTTGTACTAGATAGTCGAGTTGTAACTCAAGCTCGACCGTGTGTCTAGACTATATAACAGCAGATAGTTGCAATAATATTCGTCCTACCATTACGCCTTAATGACCCTTGTAACCGGCGAACATAGCAGGCACTAGCATAGGCACGAGCGGCTCTATATGACAGATGTTATAAGCATTTAAAGCACAGCACATTTAACCGGATTGCTTTCGGAAACATCCTATGCTATAAATTCCGATTGCTTAAATCCGGCGATAAGGATCGACGAACCTCTACTAGCTCTGTAAGGAAGGGATTACGTCCTCTAAGTTAACATATACACTCTCCGCTGCGAATACCTAACTTGCTAAAGTGCTAGCTACGATTGGAGATGGAAGTTCTTAGAAACCTATGCGAAATGCTAGATTCCCTCGTAATGCTAACTAGTTAGGATACACCGATGTCTTCAATTATGTAGGCAACCTACTAGTCCCTAGTGCAAGACTTTGCGATGTTATGGAGTACTTTACCTCTCCCTTTTCCAGGGGATTCACTTCTCGGCCGCTAGGAGCCCGTTCTAGGTAGGAAACGCGAATCTCGAGACGGGGGAATATGCCTAAACGCTAATAGTAGCGAGCAATACATTCGATGTATCGTCCTACTCCGAAGGGTAGGCTACTAAAAGGCATAAAAGCCAACATAGCTAGTATTTATGTCTGCAAACATTGTGTACCTCGTCGACCTATTTCCGATGGCCGCCTGCCCTGCTCTAGACACCTCTTATTAGGATTTACTAATAAGTGAGGAGACTTTGAGACCTTTAGAAGGTATGTTATTCACTTTCTTACTCCATTATAGGATAAAGTAAGCAGCGATAATCGTAGATCTAACTATCTGCTCTAGCATCTAAATTTTCACCGGCATTAGGCTCCTCTCTCTGCCGACACAGATTATTCTAGACCTCTTCGATGCCTCTTTTGAGATGTAGTAAAGCTGCGGAAGATCTTAATCTAAAGACCATCGATCGTATGTAGGGAGCGGAGGCTCATGGGTATAGCTTTTTAAGTAGGATCTCAAAACTACTTGCCTAGGCGATCGCGCTACGAACTCGAGATGGCGATTAGACATTGCTCCGTCTTACTACGGTTAGGAGCAACACATTCTGGCGTAGGCGCAAGACCGCATAGCTAGTCCACCGAGTGCTTTCTCCTGTAAAGTAATGGCGCAATGCATAACCCCGTAGGCAGAGAGAAGATCTTCTTAACATCGAGTGCCTAACCTACTAGCTATACATGAATTTGATACTCTCTAGTCACGCACGACTACCGGCTTACATCTAGGGCCTAATCCGCTTGTAATGAGAGGGGTTTGATGTACATCTTGAGCTATGATGGCAATTGTGCTCACATCCGCCTACGAGAGGGCTCAGAGGCATGCTAGTAATAGTCCCGAGCATGCCTACCTCGATGGCGGTAGCTACGCAGCGGATTGGCATGCCGATAGTAACATCGGCGGCAGGAAAATGCGAAGTGGGTTCTCCATCGACAATAACTTCAACGTTTATTAAGCTGCATATACCTCGCTAAGCCAAGATAGCTAGAATAACGGGTGCTTGAGTCTAATGACTGAAACTAGGGTATCGACGTGCCATCGAAGTTAACATACTAGCCACGCTTATAGCCCCTCTTAGCTTAGACCTAACTAAGCTCTTCGTCTCTTGTACTTGGGTAGGGTACTAGAAGAGGCAAGTCGCTCTTCGTTAGGTTTGCGAGAGTCGAAAACCTACAGCGATACTCAAGTGCGCGCCTCGTTACTTCATTCCGCGTTTCAATATAGTGTCTATAGAGGTATACTCCGAGGGACCGGCAATCCCGCCTCGGAGCCTTATAGAAACTATTCTACGACTGTAGCTCTAGGCAAGATAGCTACGACCTCGTCTTAAATGTAGTGTAGGAGCTAGTTCTTCGGGGAACAGGCGTAAATCAAGCTAATAAATAGCTATGTCTAGCGCACAATAGAGATGTAGATAATTATGATACTCTCTCGGCTTTCTCGGATCTTTTCTTAACTACTACATCTATCCTACATTTCACTACTATCTAATCTTAATGCTCGACTAGGCGTATCGAATAGCTTGAGCGTTGAAGGGAAGCATTATTTAGCAGTTTTAACCAAGATCGGAAGTCTTCGATAGCACTATTTATCGAATCTATGGAGAAGACTCGCTTTAGCCAACTCGCATCTAAGTGTGCTCTTAATGAAGCTTTCCTCGGCTATTGCAATTTTGGCGGCCTATACCCTATACTGGCGCTGTTGTTAGGTAAACTTAATCCTTTCGCAATTAGAGCCTTACTAGCTCGGTAAAGCAATGTCATGGTCTAGCCTTAAAAGTACTAGTTCTCCTTATAATAGTCTTACCTTGCAGCTCAAGACTGAGACAGAGATGGCCGCTTACCCTAGGATTGTCATGATTGCATCCATACTCTAAAGTAAGGAGTATCACGATTTCTACACTGTCCTTACCTACGATGCTTAGTTACAGACATGACATGTAGCAGAGCTAGAGCTGAATGATTTAGGACAAGTCTTACGTCTACGCCTTTCCTGCTAGCGTTAACAAGCTAAATGATATAGCGTATAATAAGCGGTACTAGCCACTAGGTAACAATCTTCGGTCTCTAACCGCTACGAAAGTCTCTAACCGCGGGATTTAAGATATATGACTTAGTGCCGAAAAGACCTCTCGATCCCGTCCGAGAAATCGATGAGTCCGAGAGAACGATGAGTCCGAGAAATCCACGACTTTGAGCTACATAGTAACCTATGTGGCATGTACTAGCAGAGGTGGAGGTCTATAGGCCTTAATACGACCGATGCTCGAACGCTTCTTTAGCTATCTCGGACATAAGTATCGGGTATGCCTTCGTTTTGCTATAACTGCAAGAAAATTTCGCTATTTAACGACGGTTCCCTACGGCTTAATTAAGGTAGAGCTAGCATCTATACTATAAACTGCACACGAAGTGGTACAACTTAAGCTTACTCTTTAGGGAGATAGGAAGGTGCTCGTACAACGGGCAGCCTATTGTAACAGATCCGGACGGAGATCATTTGCTAGCCTAACGGATTGGTTGAAACGACATAAGGCGAACTTTAGCAGCCAAATTCTTAAAATAAGCTGCTTTTCTTACAAGCAACTATGGTCTACCTAAAACCTCCTAGAGTACGATACTTATTATCTCGAACCGCGTCTCGACGGGCATTTTGCTATTTGATCGCACCTTAGATCCCTAGGGACCAATATAGCCTTAGGTCATTTCTATGCTCGAACCGTTACTTACTTCTTAATGCTGCTTTAGTTATGCGAGATGACAGAGGCATTACATTGAAGAACATTAAGTAGTAACGCAATGCAACCTAACATTTGGTGACTTAGTCCTCCATCCGAAAAATGAAAGTATCGATGTAGCAAGGTCAGCCTTGTCCAAGATATACAGGATCGCGTCCTGCGATAGGTCAACGGCCTACACCATCTTAGATCGTGGTTTTAGATCCGTAAGTAGAGATCTCCTACGCTTCTATAAAGCGATGCCTAGGCCGCTGCTTAGCACTTCTAACGATGTAGCTAGGAATGTAGTATTAACAACTAATGAAGCTATTATCGGTATTAGTCTGCGTACAGTTAGCCTATTAACACATAGTCTCTAAAGACGAAAAGACACTCTTATATGGTAAGGACTCTCTCGAAGCGGACTAGCATAACATCTACGAGCAGCTTTTCGGTGATCTATACTAGTTGTTCGCTGTAGAGCATCATCACAGAAACCCGCTTTGCTAGCTAAACCTAGACTTTATGCGAGAAGCTCTAGACATATATAAGGCCGCTACTTCGGATCGAGTCGTACAGGGTACTAAATGATCCCTAGCGGTACGGAATGCCTACTGCGAGCATAGTGGTTGATTGTTAATTAATTACAATTATATAACCGTTATTATAATCACAATCGCAAGTAAGTGATTAATTACTAATTACAATCGCAATAATTACATAATTACAGCCGTAGTAACGATTAGGGTTAAGAAGGAGGGTGTTCTAGGCATTGTCGCTATCGTAGACTATAGAGACTATATAGGAGGCCGGTAATATATCGCTTTCCGGCTCTTCTAGTAATACTAACTCTTCTACTAATAGCTTAGTAAGACCTGTCCGTTGCTAAGACTTGATATACTTACTTATACGGATAGTATCGCTACTTAGTTGTAATCGCTCCTATAATATAGTACGGCGGCTCTTACTAAAGGTCCGTTCTAACTCTGTAGACATAGCGAATGCGGACAATATATTAACCGCTAGTTAAGCGAGTGCTAGAGTAGAAGGTCGTTGCTATAGCTACTACGCTATAGGGGTTATATAGATTAGCCTGTTCTTACTATCTTTACCGATAATAGGCAACACAGTAGGAGCCGCGTAAATGAATGTCTCGAAGGGGTCTTCGTTAGTAGCAACAAGCTCGGTTTAGCTCTTAATTTGCTACCTCTCGAGTATAGTAAGGCCTTCTAAGTTGCGTTCAGAAGCCGTCGATTAAGGGGTGCCATAGCGGTTGCTATAGTCCTTCTAGAGTAACCTAGTAAGTAATAATGCGGCCTTAATATTAATCTCCGAGCCCTTATTAAGCTAGGCAAGTCGTCGAGTTAGATATAGCAATACTGTAGTACTAAAGACTGCGCTCTGCTAGTTAAGACGATAGTACTTATCGAATAGCTCTCTTGCTAGGCGGATTAAACAGACAAGACGCTTACGCCGAGCGTTGTCTTCTACCGATTAAGTGAGGTAACTTCTTATATAGTCTATAGCTTCTTAATATATATCTAGTGTAACTAAGTAGCCTTGTAGCTTAAGAGTAACCTCTTTAAAGGGTATAAGGAAGTTACGAGTATACTATAGAACCGACCATTCGTCGGTAGTAAGCTAAGCGTCTCGTAAGTACGGCATTCTATCGAAGAAGCCGTTCAACATAGGCCTCGTTTGGATAGCCTCTTCTATCATAAGAGGCCAACTATTCTACCGTATCTCGCCTAGCATCTTAGGCGTTGTGTAAGGTAGTTAAGGCTATAATTTACATACCTCCTTAAACACGTTGAAGTTGTCGTTCTAGTATAGTAGCTTAGCAAGTACGAATAGTCGTTACAATGGACCTTGCTTAGCAAAGGACTCTATATCTATATCTAGCCATTTAGAGATAGATATAGTATCGCTCGGCTCTATTATAGTAACCTCAAATTGCTTACTCTCGGCGGACTCTTTGTCTTTAGCGAACATAAAGGCTTAGGTTATCTAGTTAATAATGTATCCAATATAACAAATATAGCGCCCTCGGAAGTAGCTATTGCCTTTGGCTTATATAAAGGACTCTACGGCGGCATAGAGGGTCCTATTATTGGAGCTACTGTCGGCTATAATCTAGCCAATCTTGCTAGTTATATTGAAGGTCTCGAAGGAAGTAATAAGTAGCTAAGCGAGGAAGTTACCTATATATAAACCGACCGGAAGTTGTAGCAAATCTAGTAGTACTTAAGTTAACTAGCCCTTCTCGTTAACATACTAGCAATTAATCGCTTAGAAGTACTTCTTGCCGTACTATACCTTCTAAGTATTAGTGCTAAAGTAAAGGCAGCTAAGGGCACATAATAAGGCTAATTTAATACGCTCTCGGAAGCCCTCGAAGTTGTAGATAATATAGCTAAAGAGTGTAGTATAAGAACGTAGAAGTACGTAATCTACCTATAGGTTAATAGCTAATATTAAGTCCTTAAATTCTTGAGATACAATAGTACGGTAAGAGATACTAAGTATTGTTACAAAGCGTACGAGGGCATATCTAAAGGCCTTCTTCTAAGCTACGGCTCTCAATATATTAATAGTCTTCTATTATTAACTCTCCTCGTTCTTCCGCTATATAGCTAAGAAGTTAATTATGCCTTACTTCTTACTATTATAATCCTTCTCTTTTATACGACCTACGATAATCTAATGCTTGTAAAATAGGTACTTAGCGGCGTTGCTAGATTGTAACTAAAAGCGCTCTATATTAGTCTCTAAGTAGTGTCTACAGTAGAACACTCGATAGTAGCTGTTCTTAATCCGCTTAGGCTCTCTATCCTTCGGCTCTCTCGAATAAGACTATAACTCTAGGTTACGCTTGTTACTAGCTCTCTTCCTCTTTTTAGATAGTGTCGGAGTCGGTGTCGGTTGTGTAGGTATCGCTAATAATGATAAGGACTAACTAGGTAGGAATAATGGGTTAAGTCTTAGTTAAGAAGGTTAACTTGGAGGTATTGGATTTGCTACCTCTCCGGCTTCGACATCTTCGAGATCGCTTAGGTCGCTCGAATCTTAGGTAAATAGTATCCGTTGCTTATTCTACGTTTCCCGTTGTGTTCCTTAGGTATTTAAATAATTTTCTAAGCGCCTTTGCGATAGCTTAGGGTTCTTACGTATCTCTACTATATAAGAGAATGTATATAAGTAATAAATTAGATAGAGATCTAAAGAATTTGAGTTTAGGGGTAGTCTGCCAAGCTTTGCGGAACGGTAAGGCCCGCTCTCGGTTATTGACTCCGGAGGCCCTTATTAGGCTTAAAGGACCCTAAAGTGATGTAATCTAGACCCTTCGAGATAGGAATAGGTAGGTACGTAAGCAACTACTATACTAACTTCTACGACTTATCTCTATCTTAATCCTTTATAACAATACTAATATACTCCTTTCCGACGGTAGCGATCGCTAAGGTATTATAAGTACGCTATGTAGTAAGCTTATTAATAAACTTATACTTCTCGCCTATATATAGCAAATATAGGTCGCAAACGTAGGGGTTAGCAAATCTAAAGTGCTTCGCCCTCTCTTCCACCCTCTCGATCCGCTTACGATATACCTCGTAGCGATAGTCCCTTAGATATACCGCTATATAATTGCCGTCCTTGCGAATATATTCCTCGAAAGCGATAAACTTCTTAGTATAAATGTCTAGCTTAGTATTAGCCGCGACTAGCCGGTATATAGATGCCTCGAGACCTCTTCCTATCTTATAGCCTTCTTCTAACAATTGCTCTAATATATCCCTTTAAGCCCTTATCTCGCTACGCTACTAAGAGAGCCAATCTTCGAGATCTTAACCCTTCTTCGTCTTCTTAGGGTTCTTATAAAGCCTCTTAGCAACTAATTAGTCTTTAACTTCTTTAGAAGAGCCGGAAGAGGTAGATACACTGTCGACAGGTTGCTTCTCGATCGATTAAGTCTATTGCAGCAGTAGCGGCAGTAACAACTTAGGCTCTAACTCGCTATCCGATAGCTATACGATTAGTCTTAGTATTCAATAGTATTCGACATTTACCTACTACGATTACCTCCGCGCGCTTATATCCTATAGTTAGTACGAGAATGTATATAGAAAGAGGTAGAAACACGTAAAATTAAAGGATCTATATACGCCGCAGTATCGCCATTTAATGCCTTAGAAATACCGAGTAATTTTTGTGATTATAATTACAATTATATAATCAACAATTACAATTATAGTTAGTGCGATTGTAAGTAATTATGTGATTGCTATAATCAACAATCAACCACTATGACTGCGAGCCAACCTAATGTAAATGACTATATTATTACCGGCTAAGTATGGACATCATCGACAGGCGACAACACTAGCGAGGCCTATTGGATACCAATGATTACTTCGGACGAGCCCGTCTTCTTCAAAATTCGGTACCATAATGGAGTCTAGAGTAACAAGGTAAGCCAACGTAGGCATAAATCTGCCTATGTTGATAATCTATAATAGCCCAAGCAGTTGCCATTTATCAACTAACGACGTTCTAATGCCGTCAATACGTCTAAAAATCCGAGCTTGCCATTTCTCGCTGCGAATGATATAGGTATTGCGGTTATTAGAGCTACTACATTCGCATAAATGTATGATAAGTTTCGGCTAACAACTAAATCTTAGATCTTAGTTAAGCTAGAGATCGCCACTACCGTCGTTGCCTTCTCTCTTACGCAACATCAACACGTCTAAGTCTATCGACATATACTAGATAAAATAATACCTATTAGCGCGAGGCTAATCGGTACTACGTCACGTTGAAAGTATTCACCTATCTGCTTACTACGCGTAAGTAGGCAGTCACAAGACAACAGTCCTAGGCCCTATCTCGTCTCGTTATGCGATTATAGGGATTGATTATGTTAACTATTGGCGGCATAGACATGCGTACTGCAATAGACGATGGTCGGCTACGCGTGCGGTTTACACCAGGATTATTAGATCCAAGAGCGTAGCTACACGAAATAAGCGACCACAAGTACGAAGGTACGACACAGTATAGTGAGATTTACTATTCATCCTAGTAAGCACGATTCAAAGGCACTTCGAGGACCTACCGCGATAGAAGGACATTTAGGGCTGATTCTAGCCCAACCTTAGCGAACCCCTAGGACTGTTATAGCCCAGGGTTGTTAAGGATTAGAGTTGCTGCTCTACTCTAAGGCTCTGGTCCTCCGGGTCCCTACTCAGTTCTGTCTAAAGACTGGGCGGTAGTCTTAAGAGGAGTCTAGAGGGTACATAGTTCTAATATAAGCTAAAAGATATATATATAGATCTATTAGTTCTAGAGCGTTTTAATGGACCCCTCTAGCTATAGCTTTAATAGTAGTTTAAAGATAGACCAAAGCAATCTATATGTTAGTACTAGTAAGCAGAACTAGTTAACTATAAAAAAGCATTATAACTTCTTTATATCACTTCTAAATAGCTCTAAATTAGTACTATATATAATCAAGAGAATAAAGAATATAGTATTTATATATTAATTATATTAGTACTATAAGTTGTAAGAACTACCAAACTTTAAAGAAACACTGAGGGCGTTATCCGAGATTTTAGCCCGGCTAAACCTCTCCTTCTATACATAATACGTCCTTAGTTAGCGGCAATAACAACTATTCATTCCTATTAATATCGCGTATATATCCGATAGTATATACTAAGTTCTCTCCAACGTATAAGTTTTAGCTTAAAAACACGTGTTTTAATAGAGATATCGTAGTATAGGTATATATAGCGGAGGAGCTAGCAAGCTAATACCGAACCTTAGGCACCGATAGCTATACTAAGCCCCCTATCTAGTAATGAACTAGACGGCGCTAATACTACCTCTCCTTCTAATATTCGACGCGTTCTTAACCGCTTAGTAATACCCGTACGACCTAATACTTCTATATATACTCGACTATTAAATCAATCTACTTCTATAGGTATAGAAGGCTAATAGTAGCTACGACTATAGGCGCTATTAGACGAAGAGTTTAGGGCCTTAAAGTAGTAGGAAAAGCTTAATCTTATCTACTTACGGAAGGCTAACGAGAAGGCTATTATAAGTGTAGAAGTCGCTAAGATTACTAACAATAGTAATAGCTCGTCCGGTAATGCTAGAGGCAGCGGTACGCTACCTTCTAAAGATAAAGGTAAGCTAGACCTTCTAACAAAGTATACTTCCTTCCATGAGAAAATAGTAGAAGTACCGTAGTTATATCTCACGTAGATATATAATAATACCTTCGACCTAGCTAATATAATAAAGCTAAAGACTAGCGTCTCTATTGGACTACGTAAGGAAGAGCTTGATAATAAAGAATCTACGTTAATTAATATAATCCGTAGTAAGTTAGTTATCTCCTCTAACATAGTAAAGATTACGGATATTCTAAGTACCTCCTTCTTTACTAAGATCTTCGCTAACTATATACGTATAATAAGCACTTTCTATAGTTAAGTACTAGGTCTTATCTCTATAGTTATTGCCTTCGGAGCATACACATTTAGATATATTAATAGAAGCTATCGCTAGAGTATCGTACGTATATACGTTACTAATATCTTCGACCGGATTGTAGATAGTAACGGTACTAAATTATTCACCGCCTAGCTTTAGCTTATAACGCCTAAATACTGCTATCGCTATATTATATACTAAGCCTTTCTCGACCGCGCGAAGAATAAAAATACTAGCAATAATAAGATAGGGAGGTTAGACACATCATACAACGATAAGGCCAACTTTCGTATCTATAACGTAGCTACTAGCGCTAATACTATCAAAGTTAGCGTTTACTACGTATTTAATAATAGAAATTACGTAAAGATGGATTACGGCTTCTAGTATAAGTATAATACCTATACTAGTAACTACTTAGATTACAGTAGAGCGAAGGGCTACAGAAGACAGCAACGAGTACGTCCTAGATATATAGTAAGTTAAGAGCAACGGTACGAGACCGAATACTCTACTTTAATTCGATATCTATACCTATTACAAGCTACTAGAGTACAGACTATCGCTACTACGAGCGCCGGCTTAGAAGTTAATACTTCGTGACTACCTATATAAGATACTACTATAGGTTATCTAGTATATATTAAAGTATAGTACCTCTATCGGCTATAAGGGTAAAGGCCTTACTCGGTTATCTCTTAACTATAGTTCCGTTAATAGCGATCTAAACGATATATCTTCTAGAGTAGCTTCGAATCTAAAGCTTAGTCGTATTATAGCAGTTTAACTGGGCGATATTGTCTTAGCGCTATTAGGCTAAGTACTAAAGTATAATAGTAGCTTCTACTATATCTACGACCTTACGTTTAACGGTAGTATTAATAACTCTATTCTAGCTAAGTATAGCGCTATTAAATATGTCCTATTCGATATAATCCTCGTACGAGTTATTAGTGCCGGCTATAGCGTAATTATTATTAAACGCGATATTAAAGACGCCTTTAGAGTAGTACCTTCTATAGCTTTATAATAGCGGCTACTATACTTCGAGTAGTAAGGCTAATACTATAGCGAGAACTGCCTCCTATTCGGCCTTCGTATAGCGCCGGTCATTTTTGATCTATTCGCGGAGGTACTATACTAGATATTATAGTAATAACTATCTCTTTAACTAGACTATTATCTCGACGCCTCTATCATTATATTACTACTAGTAAGGAGCGACTTTTCGGTAGTAGTTATAAGAGCTTAGATCGGTATTATAAGTAAACTCGGAGTACCTCGTAACGATAAGAAGGACGTATAGGGTATAATAGTTAAACTTCTCGGCGTAGAGGTAGATACGATAGTAATAACTACTAGGCTATCGGATAAGAAGAAGAAGCGCTTAATAGACAACCTTTACGCTGTATTATAGGCGCTAATATCCGTAGAATAAGTAGAAGAATTAGTAGGATGGTTAACGTAGGCAGCGCGAGTAGTAGACGTTGGTAGGGTATTTAACGTTAACCTATTTAGCTTTATCGCTACGTTTCTACGAAAAGGTATTAAGTAGCGTATATTCGCCGCCCTACGCGAATACCTCGAGTAGCAGATATAGGCACTTCGTTATAGTAATAGCGTACGTATTCCTATCGAGCCGTTAATAAGATAAGTCTACCTATTTACCGACGCTTCTAATATAGGATTAGGCACTATGTAGTACGAGAACAGCGACGACAACTGGCGACGTAACGTCTATAATATATAATACTTCTTCGCCGTACCGTACTTTAATAAGATATATATTAACGTTGCTAAGATGATAGTAATCTAGCTAGCGTTTAAATAGTAGTACTGGCTATAGTAAGGAGTACGAGTTATAGTATATACGGACATTACTACGGCTTATAATGGCCTATCTAAGCAGCGTATCCGTAGTAATAGCAACTAGCCGTTATAAGAGGCCCTCTTAACCGCTTTACGCTATAGTATTCGAATATAGGTAACGTAGATCTTTATAAAGGACAACCTACTTACTAATACTCTATCTCGCTTCAATATTAGTACTATAGCTAACCTATACCCTTAGTAGAAGATATCGCCGCCGCTACCGACGACGATTTCGATAAATACGATGAGAGCGATATTACTAAGCCTAATACCGAATAGTTGTTAGTGATTTAACGCTCGACTGGACTAAGTATACCTACTATAGTTAGTGCTAAAGCCTTCTATAAGGGCTATATATAGATCGTTAATAAGGCAATAGCGTAAGTAGGTAGTACTTAATAGATAACCTAGTAAGGTAGCGTAGCCTCTAAGAGCCGAGCTCCTATACGAATATATAGCTTACCGCCTCTAGTACGATATAGACCTGTTTGTACGCTTAAAGGGTATATTAATTGAGTCTAATCTGTTACTACTTAGCTCCTACTATATCGATCTCGGGCTTAACGATAGCGCGCTAGAGGTATTCTATAGTCGATACTTAAAGCGCCTTATCCTCGGCGCTAAGTTAAGACGGATAGAGCTAAAGAAGCTACGCCTACTAGTATTACTAGCCATAATCGACGGCCTAGTAAGGAGCTAGTCTTATAACCGTAGTATCTACGATATACGGCTAAAGGCCGCCGTCTATACCGGATTCGGTAGCTTTATAAGAGTAGGCGGGTTTACTATGAAGAGACGGCCTAAGAGCTATATAAAGAGGTAGGTAGGATATAACCTCACGCGCTTAGACGTTAAGATAGCGCCTAATAGCAATTATATATTACTACGGCTTGAATAGTCTAAGAACGATACCTTCAATAAGGATATAACCATTATTATTGCCGTAACAAACGCGTAAACCTGCCCCGTCCGGTAGGTCTGCTAGCTCTTCTAGAACGATCTATAGCTGGTAGAACCGCTACTCTTCGATATTACTCAGCCCGAGTTTATTACCTTCTTAAAGAATAGCCTATAAGAGTGAGGGTTAAACTTAACGTTATGTAGCGGATACCTATTACGAAAAGGAGCCGCGTAATAGGCGAAGGATAATAGTATGACTAACGGCAAGGTCTAGCTTCTTAGACGCTAGAACTCTAAAGCTTTCTGTTGAATTTAGTAGAGGTTAGGCTGAATATTGATTGATTGCTTCTCCCTTCTAGAGAGGGAATTCTACCTAGTATATATCTTCGTTTCCTTACTATTGTCGGCGTCTCCGATTGTCTAGATACGCCTCTTTACGCCTCGTAATCTTCTTCCTTTATATATATAAAGAGTATATATATAAAGAGGAATAAAGAGACAAAGCTAGCTTAATTTGTTATTCACTTGCTTTAGGCTAACAAAGCTTATTTCTAAGACTTTCTGCCTATATTATAGTACTAATCTAGACAATATATTTCGGTTGAACTATCGCTTCTAATACGGCGTTACCTTACTATTATTACTACTAAAGTAAGACCTATAGAGGGTAAAGGTTAAGAAGATATAAGCTACGAGCCGTTATTAGCTATAAGCTAAGTACCGCTACGAGTAGCTTAAGAATACTATAAGTATTAGAAGTGTACTCGCCCCTAGCCTTATAGCCTTATCGTTATCGTATTAAGCACTTTTACTAGCGCTATTTACTAGAAATAGCGGCAATCGATAGATCTCCTACTTCTATAGCTTAGGGTACCTTAGGTTTAGTTTGGGCCTATTTAGTGGAGCGGCTAGTATTATATACTAAGAGCCACTTACGTATAGAGCCTAGATACCTCTAAATACTTATTAGTTATTTACTTACGTGTCCTATTGCCGCCGAAGAAAGTATAGAAGAAGGGGGTCTATATACTAAGGGTATTATCCAAGATTTTAGCCCGGCTAAACCTCTCCTTCTATACGTAATACGCCCTTAGTTAGTAGTAATAACAACTATTTACCTACCTACCCGCGCCGTTGTAATTAGCTTATAAAAGTGCTTATAATAGTGTATATAGAGCGCAATGGCAGCGCTAGGCCTGTTTAGTAGAGCGGCTAGTATTATATACTAAGAGCCGCTTACGTACAGAGCCTAGGCACCTCCAAATACTCATTAGTCACTCACTTACGTGTCCTGTTGCCGCCGAAGAAAGCATAGAGTAGTACTTACGACTTCTATACATCTCTCTATTACGCCCTTAAAAAGATTATAAGGCTAGATAGCTAGTAACTACTCCAAAACATAAACATTTTCTCTGTCTATGGATATTCTTTTCATATATAAAGAGTTGTACTTATATAGATCTTCGATAAATTTAGGTAATATACGATCCTTTTTAACAATACGAAGAATACAAACGATATATAAACAATTTTATAGAGCTAACGAGTCTATATGATCTATAGGCCTATTAAATAATTTAATTGTAAGGAGCCTTATAGAGTATATAGTCCCTAGTATATAATATCTTAAAAAGAAGGAGATATATAGATATCTAGAGTAGAGGAAAATCTATTCAAAGACCTTTAGCAAAAGCCTAGTAGTATACCATCACTTCAAGACAAAAGGTTAGAGAGATACGAGTTTAGTAGTCTTAGTACAGTATCTATAGGATCGTATCTATCCTTCTAGTTACTCTCAAAGTATTATCTAGAGATCTCAGTATATATATATATGTTTACGTATATATATTAGAAAGTATTCCTTATAGATATAATTATCTAGACTTCTATCTATCTAGAGATATAGATAGTATCGATATATATAGATCAAAGAAGGAGATAATAACACCTATAGATATACTACCTATGGATTCTTTAAGATTACCTCTGTAGATACGAGTATATTCCGCTTATCTGTATATTATATAAGATGATCTTAGTAAAGAATCTATATCTATACTAGCATCTATTTAACCTTATAGCTAGTATATACTAGATATAGCGCTATTTAGGTAATAAGATAAAGAGTATCTATATTATCTATAGAAATCTATAAACAAGTAATCTATACTTGTTCTCTAGTTACTTTAAGATAACATCTAGGCTATAGAAGGACCCTAAGCTGCTTTTTATCTAATACACAAATTTATTCCTTATTAGATACTATGAAGCTAAATCAGTAGTAACTATACTTAGAGAATTATCTTAGAACATATAGATAAGATCTCTACCTATCCTATATCTATTCTAGGTAAGATAGACTATTAAGGCTTACCAGTTACTAGATATCGTAAGCTATATTCGATATTGTTATAGATAAATTCATCATTTATAAGACAATATTATTTGAATTCTTTTCAATAACACTCCCTATAGAAGATTTAAGCAAATACTTTATATCTATAGATAATGGAGTAAGTCAACGATAGTTCTATATATCTGAGATCTTTAAAGTTGAATAAAATAAAAGTTGTAATATATCTTATTTATGACTACCGATAGGAATCTAGACTTTGAAGACTATCTGTTTCTCATTATACCGACAAGAACTAAGTACTAAGAAGTAATAGATATATCTCTCAAGGAGAAACCTTTAATATTAATTTTAATAGATTGAAAGAGTAATAGAATATATATCTTAGTCTATATAGATAGAATCGTACACAACAGAAAAAGGCTACTATAAAGCTACTACTAATAATACTATAGAAGACAAAAACCAAGGCTAAAGCTTTAGCTATCTTATATCTATCTATAGAGGATAGATCCTTGTTATAGTAGAGTTCTATATAGAGTAGGATATAAGGCAGTCTCTTACTTTAATAGGACCTTCTTCCTTTTTGTCTACTTGCCTATAACCCAAGGTACTGGAAATACTTATCTGTCTACTACGCTATTATAATATTTATAGATGGACATAATATTTATTACTTAGGCCTCTACTAGCTATTATGTACGCTATTATATACGGTATATAGTCTAGTAAGCGCCCAAATCTCTGACAGTTAATAAACCAGTATCGAATACCTATAAAAGTAAGTATAAATGTAAACTAAGGATGATCTAAAGGACTCTTGGAAAATCTACTCCTCTGAGGGACATAACTCTAAGTATCTGTTACTTGAAGAACTATT
Source organism: Pseudocercospora eumusae (assembly GCA_001578235.1). Lineage (NCBI taxonomy): Eukaryota > Fungi > Ascomycota > Dothideomycetes > Mycosphaerellales > Mycosphaerellaceae > Pseudocercospora > Pseudocercospora eumusae. The sequence continues at coordinate 32,604 of LFZN01000062.1, forward strand.
TTAGATAATCTTTGATCCCTCTAAAAAGTGCTAAGATATATATAAATAGTATATACTACTTCCCAAACCACGGATTAAAATCTAAAGACCTTAAACTCTCTAGTTAAGTTATTACAGCCTAGACTCCTAACAATTTAAACGACGGATATACGTCTTTTATATCTTATTTAATTTGATTATCATAAAGTAATAAAGATAGCTTTAAGCTAGACGATCTATTCTCTAATTTTTTAGACGAATCTGGAAGATATAGTACTAAAGATGAAGGAATAAAACTAGATCTAAGATTTAATCAAAAGAAAGATACACTATTTCAAAACGATTCTAAATACTACAAAGGTAAAGGGCCTAAAAAGCAATTCTAAGAAATATATATTTTATAAAAGGAACAGATACTTAGAAGACAGATACTCTTACAAATATCTATTTAAAGCATCTAGTTAGTTTAATCCTAGTAAAGATAAGCAAACTAGCAGTTAAGACTGAATACTAGTAATATGTCTATAAGTACTACTATCTAAGGTAGAAGTAGTATTACTAGACGAAATATAAAATAATAGGCGTCTTCTTTACTAAACTATCTTCTATTCAGATTATTATATAGAATTAATAGATTTTAGACTATAGTCTAGATTATCTATAGTTAGGTAAAAGTATTCTTGTTTCTTCAGAGATTTCCTATGGTCTAGTTCTTTTGTTATAGTACAGTATACATTTCTATTAGCGCTACTACTAATTAATTTTCCTTTTATTTAGAATAACCTAATTGAAGGCTTTGGATAGATCTCTATAAGGGTATCTATCTTTTCACTATCTATTCTTTTTATGAAGTCTATATTTCTTAGAATTACTCTTAGGTCCTTTACCCTTATAATCTTTAGAATCCTTAGATAATTTGCAACTCTTATTTCTAGACTTAGTTTATAGTACTATATATAGATTTCAAGTGCTATATCTTCTTTATTTATTTAAAACATATCGATATTATAAGTTCTAATAGCAATAGAAATTAAAAGAAGTGATAACTAATCTTTATTAAAGATTAGCCCAGTTGTTTAGAAGATACTCCCATTAAGATAAGTTAAACTATATAGCACGTCCTAACCAGGTATAGTAGGTATAGAGGTACTAATCCTCTAGACTACTAAGTCTAGAGGTACCCCCTATAGAGTTTAACTAATACTAACCTCTTAGACTAATATCTAATCTAGTAACTAAAAGGTTATTATAAGTACTATACTTAAGGGATCCTAATAGATCTGAATGATTTAAAAGTAGATTGTATTTATACCTCTAAGAAAGAGTTTCCTATAGGCTTAAATACCTCTAGAATAGGAAAATATAGAGATCTATTATAGAATTAAAACTAGAAGTACCTAGAAATATAGATAGACTAATATGCCTACCTAGAATTTAGTAGTACTCTAGTAGCTAATATAATCATACGACGAATATTGCTTATTAGCCTAATAAGGACTTTAGCTATTCTCTACTCTATAACTACTACTATAGTCTAATGCTACTACTACGACTTCCGATACTATATATAACTTCTATATAGCTCTATATCTCGACCTAATAGAGTTACTAAGCCTATATAGCTTACAATACATAGAAATCTTACATGAAAGATATCTATAAATATAACCTCTATCTATAGATATCTACATTTATCTATACCTTCGATAAATCTAGATAATGTACGGTCCTTTTACCTACATTGGGCAATAGAAATAGAATACAAACTATACTATCGATCTCAAAGGCCTATATTACCTGATACGCTTAATGAAATAAGACGATATACCGACGAATTCGTAAATTTTAAAGAAGGCGTATATATATATAGTTATATCTTCGAAAGAAGGAGATCTACATTTCTCAAAGTGAAAGAAAACCTACTTAAGGATCCCTAGGAAGAACTAGCGGTATACTATCATTTTAGGATCGAGAATTAGTGGGAGAAGGGGTTGGTATTATCGATAAAGGACTTATAGTATCGCGCCTATCCTTCCAGAAACCATGAGAAGTTATCTGCAGATTAAAGAACTAGATAGACCGCCTATAGATAATGTATCTATAGGTAGCTTATCTAAGATGATATCTATAGATATCAGTATACTTACTTCGTCTGTCTATATATCATCCAAGATAACATTAGTATAGATACTCGATCTATACTAATATCGATTATTCACAATCTTGGAGGGCGATATATAGAGGCGTATGGGAGTCGCATATAGTGTCGGAAGTCGTAGTAGTAGTATAGAGACTATAGTAGGAGTCGTAGAGTAGAGAGTAGATAAATTATCTATCTAGCTAGTAAGCGACATTCGTCGTATTAATAATTGGGTACTAGGGCACTAGTACGTTCTAGGTAAGCATATAAGCTTACGTATACTACTAGAAATCCCTAGCTTTAATCCTATACTTAGGTCTCTAGAATTTATTATTCTAGAGGCAATCGAACCTATAGGAAACTCTTTTTTAGAGGTATAAATACTGCTTAATTTTAAATTCCTTATATTGATTAGGATTCCTTCAATATAGTCCTTATTATAACCTTTTAGTTATTAGATTAGATATTAATCTATAAGGTTAGTATTAGTGAAACTCTATAGGGGGTACCTCTAGACTTATTAGTCGAGAGGGTTAGTACCTCTATAGCTATTACAGCTAGTTAGGTAATACTATGTAGTCTAACTCGCCTCTCTAAGGGCATCTCCTAAATACCTAAGCCGATTAGTTATTGCTAACTAAGCCGAGCCAATACTAGTCAATATAGCCAACACTAAAGATTTGATTAGAAATGTTAACAAACATTTCACTGATCGTTGGACGTCCTAGGTTTTCAAGCTCTATTCGTCCTCTTATAGTATCTATCGCTACTAGGACTTACAGTATCGATATAATCGATATACCCCCTTAATTCCTACATAGCTATATTTCTAATTATAGTCATTATAGGGGTTTTTATCTAGGTCTTAACATTTTTATTTTAGTGCCTTGGTGCATATATTATATACTAGTAATAGGAGTTCTATACCCCTATAACTAGATATATTTATTAGTATCTTTTAAGGAGTAGTACCTCTAATATAGATAGACATCCTTCTAGGGATCTTTCTATAACTATAGTTTATTATCTTCATAGATATCTACATTCTCATTATATCTTTTAAAAGAAGAGAGCGATTATGCTTTCTAGTATCCTATTAAATACAATAGTCTTATTATCTATAGATAGTACTAGTCTTTTACTATAGAAGCGTCCTTCTTATAGCCTATAGAGACGTCTCTCCAGAGATATTCTATAGGCACATCTATAGACAATTATGTTATCCTATAGTATTCAATAAGATACTGTTTATAGATATACTTGCTCTATACCCTTTATAGTCTTTTTTGGACTTTTATTGTTTCCTTGGAGATAGAGCAAAGCCTTGAAGAATTTAAAGTTCTTAAGGTACTCCTCAGTAGGTATCTCTAGAAGACATTGGTCCCTTAATATTTCTCTTCTTTTTGGATATTGTTAGATACTATTTGACACGGGGCACAGCTTAGAGTGTGGTAACCGATTCAATATCAGATCGTACTTAGAGAGAGAGAGAGAGAGGTTCTACGAAAGCGTAGCCTCGCCAAAGCCTAAAGGAACGCCGAGCCTTTATGCCTTAAAAACAAATAAGTCCTTCAGCAACCGTCACCCTGTAACAATATTAAATAATATTTTCTTTCTACTCTATCTATTGTATAGTTCTTCCCTTTCGGATTTTATTAGACTATTCGGCGAGCTATTATTATCTATAATATCTATAATATATATAGATTAGATAATATTACCTTTATAGAAGGAGTTTCGGTTAGCTATTTTAGGATAAAGACTTCTAGGTCCTACACAATTTATTTTCCAAGCGTTTCGAACAAAATAGTCGCTAAGGCCTTCGTAAATATATTAGCTAACTATTCTTTTGTTAGGATGTATCTAAGATCTATAGATCTCTCCTAAACTTTCTCTCTTATATAGTATTTTAAGATATCTGTATACTTGGTCCTAGAATAATATTTAGGGTTATTACTAATTCTGTAGCCGATTTACTATCGATATATACTTAGCAAGTACCCGTTCTAATACTAACTTCTTTATATATATCCCTTAAGAATATAAATTCCTTAAAGGACTCTTTTAAGGCCATATATTGTACCTCGTAACTGGATAAGGATACGGACTTTTATAGGGTACTACACCAACTTATAGGTACTTCAGGTCCTAAAAAGAATATATAACCTAAAGTAGATCCGCGCCTAGTATATACAGTGACCCCCCCAATCGGTATTGCTATAGCTGATTAATAGAGGTTCCGAGTATATTCTATATACTGACGCGGCGTCTGGACCTTTAGGATTATTTAGTTATTTATAGAACCTATCTAACGCTTGAAAATACGTTTTATTAGGATGAGAGGAGGACCTAGAGACTATACCTACGATAAAGCTTCAATCCGGTCTAGTCTTAGTAAATAAGTAGATTAAAGAACCTACTTTAGCTTGATATAGCCTTATTTCATCTAAAGATACTTATTCCTTAGATTTTTCTGGATATGCTCCTACGTCGTTAGCGTAGAGATAGTATTAAGGCCCTTCTTATTAGATCTAAGCATTGTGTTCTCTAGGTGGCCTTTCTAGCTTAGAGTTATAGATTTGTTGTACTAGTCCCTAGTAACTTCAATTCCTAGATAGTACTTTGTAGGCCCGAGATCGCTTAGTTCTACAGCTTTAGATAAAGAATCTTTTTGTTCTTTCACTAAAGCTTTATTAGAGCTAAAGATAAGTATATTATCTATAAAGTGTATTCTAATAAGGCATATCCCGTTGGTTATAAACGCTAGGTTGTCCTTATTTAAGGGTTTATCGCCTAGTTTAGCTAATAAGGATTTGAGGTATAGGTACTATTACCTAGAGGCCTGTTCGAAGCTATATAAGGCAGTATCCAAACGACAAACTTAAGACTTATTTTATACCTTAAAACCTTTAGGCTATGTTACGTAGATTTCCTTGCCTATAGGGCTATTAGGGAACGCTAATTTAACGTCCTATTACTCTATTTCTAAGTCGTAATAAGCCGCTTTAGCGAACAGAGATCGCTAAGTTACGGGTCGATAAGTATTACTAAAGGTTGATTCGTACTCTATACCCTCTCTTTATTTTGATCCTTTAATATCCCAACGACTTTTTTTAGCGATTACATCGCCTCTGGGGTTTCTTTTATGTTTATAAATCTAACGTCCCTTTAAAGCTTTTCTATTATAACGAAGATATACTAGATCCTAAGTATTAAGTTGACTTAAACTATCTACTTTAGCCTATATTAACGGCCGCTAACCCTTTTCTAAAGCTTCTTTATAGGACGTAGGTTCGTCGCTATAAGGGTCTTTATTAGCTAATAAAGCTAATTCGTCTTCTAGACCATCGTCTTCTAGGGTATAGAAGGGTCGAGGGACCTCCTTCATAGTATTATTGTCTAGATAATTATCTAGACTATTATTTTCTAGACGATTACTCTCTATAGCTAGAGAGTCTGGTACGCTGCCTGTGGTAGTGTTGTCTAAAGTAGTACTACTGTTAGGCAATGTAGATTCCCTTTCTACTAGATCTGTAGTTTTGTCTATAGGAGGCTTGTGGTGTTTAAGTGGTTCCTTTTCTCTAGGACTATTTAGATCTGGATCTGCGGAAGATTCGTCCATAGTAGAATCTAAGTCTTTAGATTCAGTACGATATTGCCCTTCTAAGATAGTAATATCTTAGATATATATCACTCTATTAGATTCTAAGTTTAATAGTCTATAGTTCTTATAATCTATAACTCCTAGTACAATAGCTTTCTTAGCTCTAGACTCTAACTTCTTAGGATTAGGATTCTTACAATAAGCTATAGATCTAAAGATTCTTAGTCTACCTAGGTTAGGTTTTTTATTAGATCTAACCTCGTAAGGGGATTTACAATTAAGGCTAGAGTATATATAGTATTTTATTATAGATAAATACGGTCGTTTCTAATACCTCTCCCTCGAGGTATTTAGATAGTTTAGTCTCGTATAGTAAGGCCCTAATACGTTCTAATAAAGTTCCATTAGGCCTTTCTACTAGCCTATTCAATTCGGGACCATAGGGTAAAGATAGCCGCTTACGCCGCTATCTTTTAATAGCGTCTCTACTTTACTAGAGATTAACTCTTTTACGTTATTTAACTTGAGAGCTTTAAGTTTAGGGCGCTAAGCACGATTCAGTCGAGTCTGCGGCTCTAGTTTTAGATTCTTTTAAGGTAGTATAAACTTCGGCTTTTCTAAAAATTAATTTAATTTGTATATCTAGAAAAGTTGTCTATAAAGCCTATAAAGTATCTCAAACCTTTAGAAGTTTTAGACTCTGTAGAGCCGTAGATATTAGAGCTTACTTTATCTAGAAAATCCTTAGCTTTTATACTAAGAATATAGCTTATTTTGTAGGTCTGTTTAAATTTAATAATATACCTTATAATCTTTTATAGAATATTCTTTATCAGTGCCTTAGATACCTAGTTTCCTGAGGTATTGGGACCAATATATCCTAGCGATTCATACCGAATCACAGACTTATCTTCAGAGTCTGTGGCTAGAGCTTCCTCGACTTTAGAGGCTTTGCTTTAAGGCTTATTAGGTATAAATTTAGAGATATCTAACTTATAAAGGGATTTGTCTCTAATAGTCTTTATTATTAGAGATCCCTTCTCATTATAAAGCTCTATCATACTACTTATTAGTCGGGTATAAACCTCGCGGTTATCTAATTACGGTAAACTTGTTGAGTTTTATATTAAACTCTAGCGTAAATAGACAATTAGAAAGAATTACTACTTCAGAAGTATCTTTAAACTGTACTCTTACATCGCCTATACTACGAGCGATTACAGAACCGATATTATCCTAATTTATAGTAGTAGGCTTATTAGTATAAGTTATAAAATAAGACTTATTACTAATAATGTATCTAGAAGTACCGCTATTTAGGATGAAGGCAGTATTACTAGACGGATCTAAAGAAGAATAGACGTCCTCTTTACTAGATTATATATTATCTAGATTATTATCTAGACTACTAGACTCTAGACTATTTTCTAAATTATCTATAGACAAATAAAAGTATTCTTCTTCATATAAAGATTCTCTATTATCTAGTTCTTCTATTCTAGTAAAGTACGCGTCTTCTTTAGACCTACTACTAGTTAATTTGTTTTTATTAGGATAAAACTAACTATAGGCTTTAGATAGGTCTTTATAAAAGTATTCATCTTCTGAATATCCGTTCCTTTTATAAAACGTATATTTCTTAGAATCGATTTTAGGCCCCTTATTTTTAAGGCGCTTAGGGTCTTTTTAGATATCATATTTTTCTTTTATTAGACTTTACAAATAGAACTATTTCTCTATCTTTAGTAATATATCTTCCTATCTTGTTCAATAAATTGGAGAATAAATCTTCTAATTTTAAGCTTTCTTCGCCTTTTCGTAACAATTATATTAAATTAGTTACGAAAGACTCGTACTCGTTACTTAGATTATTAAGAGTCTAAGTCGCTAACCTTCTTCTCTGTTAGTACTAATTAGTTACTTAATAGGGACGCACCCCCGAGGGATTGTATGGGGATGCTCCTAGCTTAAGCTATATAGGATATGTTGCCGGACCGTTAGAAGACGAAGATCCAACGGATACCACCTTCCGCCTAAGCCAAAGTACTAAGAAGCCGCGAGGCTATGCCTATGACTTGCGTGTCGGTAGCGCATTAGCGGTAATGCAGGGGGACCGGAGGAGCGCAGAGCTCTAGAGCTAGATTGGTATTCTAAGACTAGTTCGAATAGGGGTACGTGGGAATAAGGCTAAGATGATATAGATATCCGGAAATAGTGCGATAGGAACCTAAGAAATAGCGAGGACAGTCGAGAGCAAAACAAACAGGACGACACATTCTTAAGTGGCTATAGTGTCTAATATAATTATTAACGGAGACTATCTTAACGTTGCTCTCATTCTTCTTATCCTCTATGATCGACCGATAGCATCTTTTGCGTAGGAACCCTCTCTACGAAACTACTTCTAACGGTCTCTTAAGCGGGCGATGCTGCGACTTCATTACCTAGCCATGAGTTGCATATGTGTCTAGAGCGGTTAAGTTGGCCGAAAGTCCCTCTTACGTGCTAGCTCGCTGTTGTGGATCTTAGACTAAGTCGACAGCGGAGTGTCCTCGGCACGAAGGAAGAAGGTAGCATTATTTGTGTTATAGGCTGTACGATCGGGCCAATATCGGGGATGTAGTGGAAGTATAATCCATGCGCTAGGGTCCGCCGCTTCATCTTGCTCCTAGGCCTGTCGAAAACAGGCGCGTTACTGGTTTAAGTAAGTCTTGTAGGCGTAGGAAGAGGCGTTCGTGGTAGTCTAATAGCATCCTGAATTTCGGAATTCTATTTAAGCATAGCGATATTTACTACTATTGCTTTCCCGTTTAAGACCTTGATAGAGTAGTTTGCTAAAACCCTCGGCACCGAAGTCTTCCACTTAATCGAGCACAGCGTTGGGCAAACCTGAGGTGCTTAACGGACCTCGTTCTTGTTGTTGTTCTACGTTTAGCCGCAAACGCGAATGCTAACTAGGCGTTTCTGTCTCGATCGTAAGAGTAGTGTTGTTAAGCTGGAAGCTTCCGGCCGCTAGCGGGCTAGGTTTTACCTCCGGCTCTAAGTTTAAATGGGAACTCGCACTCGGAATTACTACCTGTTTCGCTAGCCCCTCCGCCGCAAAAATCGTCCTCGAAGTTTTGAAATGTAGACTCATCGTTTCCGTCCTCTTCTAATCCACTAACAGCAATGGTCTTATTGTTGCGGCCTTTCTCGACCGACGGTAGGCTATGCATACCGTCCTATTCCTCGTTACTACTATTATCTGTAGCATCTATATTATGTGATTTACGTAGCTTATCCTCTACTTTATCCTCGCCACGGTCCTCGTTACTACCATTATGTGCATAATTAGTATTCTGTGATTATAATTTGCGTAGGTCATCCTCTACTTCATCCTCGCCGCCTTCTCCGTCGGGTCTACGTGCCGTCTGCTCTTCGACGAGGCTAGGCTTAAATAATGCTAGTGTGCTAGCGGTACGCTTCTCTTTCTCGGCTATAACGCCGCCATTCTTAGCCTCGTTTACGCCCTCTGTAGTAGATATCGTAGGTGTCGGTGTATCGCGGCGCCTCTGTTTCGCTAGCACCATGTCAAATCGCTCCTCGGCCATTTTGTAGGCGCGGGTACAGTCTAAAGGCCGCCATTCGTTGTCATAATTCTCGCGCTTAAGAGCTGCCGATTTTCTATATCGCCTCTCCTATTGCGCCTCGCGTAGCAACTATATAGCTTCGGCGAAGGTTAAGTACTTACTCTCTATATCTTCCTACTTCTTTTCCTAACCTCCCTCCGCCTCCTCTTCTACCTTGCGTTTCTTGTTCCTAAGCCTCGCAAGTCTCATAGAAGCGGCTTCTATTTCGTCTTCTGCCACGTTCCGCCGGGCATCTCTACGCTCTTATCGGATTAACGTCGGTCGCGATCGAGGTTGCTAACTTATCTAATTCCGCTCGATGTAGTATCTTCTGCCGTTCAAGGTGCGACGCTAGGCTTAGAAGCGCGCGTCTCACGCTGTTTCTCTCGCATATACCTACTATACCTCAATTATGAAGATTCGCTCCGCATAGGCGATGCGAACTTTCTTAGCGATGGGGTAAAGACTCTTGACTAGCTCGCCAACGTAGATATAGACTAGTTCGCTCCTATCCGAGTATAAAGGCGTCTTCTTCCGGAGCGATATAAGCAGGCGAGAATAGATACCTACTAGCTTCTAGTATAAGGTCCAATTTCGCTGCATCCGGGATGTTCAGTTATAGCGTGTTCTCTATCGGTACCGGCGATTGTTTTGTCCTTCGTGCTAATAGTGACTTCGGCTTTGCTGTTGTTACTCGGCGACTCGATGGAAACGTCTATAGTAGCTAACAGGAATTAATCCGAATCCGGTAAAGAGGCTAAGAACCGGACTCGGTGTGGATTTATTAGCGGTCCGGTCTTCTTAGTTATACTCGCGTTCTAGTTTGTTTTGACCTCGCTGTCGCGTGTTTCTTAGACCTCGCTACTACTACTAGGCTCCGCTGCTCTTCCTATCTTTTTAAATCCCATTAATCTTGTATTAATCCTATATTAAATGGACAATCTTATAAGTACTAATGCCCTCGCTACCCTCTAGCACTTCAATGCTACGCATACCACACCGCTACCGGTCGAGTTTCCGCGCCTTCCGCCGTAGGTAACAACGCGTGTCGAAGTAGACGAGTCCTCGGACGATGAGTAGTCGGCGGACGAAGGTAATAGCGCTAAGTCGACTCGTAGGCGTAGATCTACACGTAAACGGCGAGTCGAGGTCATTCTAGGTATCTATGCGATGCTCGACGCGCTAGATAATCTAATGCGCTAGCGCTAAGCTATAATCGAGTTACCTACCGAGCTAATATTCACAATCGACGCGTAGCGCTAATTAATGCTATATTAGTCTAATTTCTAGTATAGGAAGGAAGCTCGCCGCGAGTTGTTAACTAAGCTTCTATCGGAATAGTAGGTGTGTCGAAACAGTGGACGGCAGCGTATAACGAAGGGTTATAGTAAGAAGGCGCTACCGAAGAAGATTACTAGGGCGCGAGGGTGCGAGGTAACTATAAAGGTAATATTTATTAAGGTTGTCGGACAACGAGGGGACCTAGAAGTTATTAGTGTTAAAGTGCGCCGTAATAACACCGCTTAATACACTAAGTACTACACTATACGCCGCTTTAACTTATAGAAGCGATGCGATGCGTTAATAAAGGCTATTAGACTGTAGGTATATAAAGGATATAAACTAAGCGTAGTATATAACACTATCTCCGCTAGACACAACCCTTAAGCCCGCGAGGTCTTCCTTACCGCTAGTAGCGCCTGTTTAACACGATATTGCTATAATAATGCTAGAAAGGCTTTCCGCGAGACCTTTAAAGATGCGCGGCTTAGCGGACAGGTTAGTGTATAGCAAGATTAGCAAGAAGAGTTGTTGTTATGGTTAAGAGAAAGTAAGTAGTATAAAGATAATGAGGTGACGTTGAAATTAGCATTGCGGGCCGCTCGGATACGTGCGCCGCTTTCCGAGCGACTAATGAGATCTCTAGAAGCTTTTAGAAATTCGTCCTCTATCTAGAGGACTGAAATTCCGACAATGTCCTCTAATTAGAGGACCGAAAAGCTAGAAAGCTCGAGATTCTAAGGTTATTCGGGTAAAGTCCGGTACCCCGCAATTGCATCAAATTTCATTTAGCCCCCCGCATCAATTCTTAATGAATCCAAAGCGGGCCGGGCTTTAGCGAGGCTTAGCAGAGAACTCTCGAATCCCCGGCTTATTTACATTTTCTCAACCTAGATCAACAACTAATTCTTCATTCTATAGACAACTTCTACGCTACCAATGTATTAGCAATACGCGCCATTAACAAGAAACGGACATATGCGACAGTTTACGCCCATAAAGATCGACTTGCACTACTTGTACAGCGTAGATGTGAGAGGAGTGAATGAATAGGTGTATAGACACGACGTAGTAGTTAGATTTCTCTATGTAATAATACCTAAAGGACTCGAAAAGGAAAGGAGTAAGTAAAGAGTTTTCCTCGGTACGCTAAGCCCTACGAGTTAGGTACGGAGCGCTACCGAGGCGTTTACGAATTAGTTACGAATTAGGTTAGTTCCCTAATAGTATTCCCCCCTCCCCTAGTAGCCTATCCTAGGCTACATAGGGGCGAGAATAGTATGTAAGTAAATGAAGGTTAGTTCGGGGTCTTTACGTCCCCGCCTCGTCGTCTTTCCGCTCGCCCGGTAAGAGGTTACGTACATCGTATAACCTTCTTATACTAAGACGTAGGTAAGTAATACGCATAGTTACTAATAAGAGGTATAGGCTCGTTATAGTAGGGGTTCGTAGGCGCTATAGGGGACTTTCGTCGCCGGGGTTTAGCGGAGGGCCTAACCCGGTTCGACTTTAGTTCTACGTAGTCGTTACTTCCCCTTCTATAATGCTACTACGTACCTTAGATTAGGTCGTTATTTATGTTTTTCCTAGGTTAGATGTTACTTAAAGGGCCTTACCGGTCGTAATTAGGTAGCTACGTACGTAGCGGAGTAGTTACGAAGCGGTAACGAGGCGGTAGTAAGCTAACCTCGCGGCGCGGCATATAAGGTACCTACTTTTCTCTAACTTCTTCTTCTTTTATATATATACTACTATCCTTTCGAGAGTCCTTCGTCCCTACGCCCCCTTAGATTAATTAATCTTAGCTCTATAAGCTCTAATAACTATACTCCGCCGCGCCTAATACTATTACCTATTCTATCCGGGGATAACGTATTTAGTTTCTAAGACTTTTAGTCTTTAAACGTTAACGGTCCTAGTAGAAGTAAGTATCCGGTATTGTTTCGTAGTACTTTCGGTAGCTAATTAGTATAGTTCGTCGATCTCTTCCCTTCGACAATATGTTAAACTCGCCTAGCGGTTTCGGCGAGAGTCCTATTAGTCGCGGTAGTAAGACTCCCGTTAGTACGCCGGGTTATTATACCCGTTACGGCGTTCTCTCGATACCGGATCCGTCGTAGCCTTTACCCTATTAGGCGTACTATATTAGCGAGGTATTAACTTCGAACTAGCCGGTAAAGAAGGCGCTCGCTAACCCGCTAGCCCTCTAGGGTACGCCTACTCTCTACGAGCCGCTCTATACTAAGTACGTCCGTCGTCGGTAGAGGCCGCGTAATAAGAGTAGTAAGAATAGGGTTATCGACACGAAGTCTATATTAGCCGTGTCGTAGGAGTATAAGAAGCCCTTAGGGGGATCTTATTAGTATTGTAAGGAGAGTCCTAGCAACCTATCGTATATCCTAATTCGTTCCGAGCCCGTTTTATTACCGTTTCGCCGCTAACCGTAGTAGATTCCTAAGGAGATAAACCGTACTACTAACGTATAGTATTACCTCTATCGAGATACGCTTCGTACCGGCGATCGATCTACGGCCGATCGTCGTTATAAGCGCCTTATAGACTTTTCGTAGAAGTTTATATCTTATCTATTCGACCTTAACCGTAAGGTCCGTAGTCGTACTCCCCCGGGCATTAAGTCCCCTAGTAAAGGGCTCGCCTCTACTAACGTGTATAAGTACTACCGTTATAGTCGGAAGGCTAGTTACGAGTATGTCGAGAAGGAGTAGAACGCGGGTCGTAGTAACGGCGGACACCGCCCGAGAAACGTAGTAGTCGATAGTTAGGCTAAGTAGACTATAGTGCGAGGCGTAACGGTAGAGGAGGCTCGCCTTATCTACTTTAGATAGTATGCGGTATAATTTCGGTATAGGTACGGGATAGGTTTAACGGCGAGATAGCGTTTATTTTTCGGGGATTTCTTAAGAATTATAATTAATTAATCTTCGGTAAAGGTCCTTAGGCGTAGTTTTAGTTAACTTCTACGTACTATATTACGATAGGTATAAAAAGCGTAAATTTTATCTCTTTTACGTACGGCTTTTTACTATAGGCTTTTAAATTCTTATGTTTCTTATACCCTCGCTCTTACGGGCCTTCCTCGTTTCCGAGCCGGGCCCTTTTCGTTAGTTCTTCGAGCCTCGCGCGGATAATCTTTTATTAAGTTATAATTTACCTTATACGAACTAAGGAGCTTATCCGCCGCTAGGTCGTCTTCTATTACCTAATCGTCGTATTCGGGCGAGTAGCCTACCTATCGGATTTTAAATTAGAGTCCTTCCTTCGTAATACGGTAAGATAGGATTTCCTCGACTTTAAAGCGTTTATTACCTTCTCTATCGTCCGCGAGGGGCTCTACTAGTAGTAGTTTATAGCCTTCTCGTAGACGATATAGCTCGAGAAGGGAGACGTAGAAGACGGGGTAGAATCTTCTTATCGAAGGGAGGAGATTTAGCTCGTATACGTAGGTGCCGATGCGATTTTTAATAGTAAAGGGCCTAAGATACTTATTATTAAGCTTTTTATAGGGGCGACGAGTATATATGTTCTTTCCTAAAACGAGGACTCGTTCTCTAACGTCGAACTATCGGTCTTAGACCGATCGGTCGTAATATTTCTTTTATAGGGCTACTATATGTTCTAGGCTAGACTTTATATGTTCGAATTCTTTTTACCTTACTAAAATCTACGCGTAGGCTTATTTAGCGAGTTTACGAGACTTCGACGTAGTATCGATGTCTCCTCGCCCTCCCTATAGTAGGTATTCTTAGTCGGTAGTACGACGAATACCGTTAGCTATATTTAGAACGATCCTAAAGGCGATTTAGATAGGTAACTTCTCTAGTCTAGCATGGATTTTACTATTATGCGCTAGGGCGGTAGTATAAAGGAGTCTTACCTAATCGTCTTAGTCCTAATTATAGTAGATGCGGAGGTATGTTTCGAGGTTCTAGTTAGAACGCTCTATTTATCCGTCTATCTAAGGATAGAAGGCGGTGCTAAGTCGTTTCTTATAGGCTAAGTAGTAGTAGAAAGCGCTCTAAAATATACTTATAAAGATCGACCCTCGGTCCGAGATAATGCTATTAGGGACTCCGCTATTATAAACGATTTCTCGAAATATAAGCTTAGCTAGTTATACCGCATCGATCTTAGAGGTAACGGGGAAGTACCGAACTATCTTCGAAAATCTATCGACGATAACTAGGATCGAGTCGTAGACGCTACCGTTAAAGCCTTTTAAGGGTAGGAGTCCCGTAATAAAGTCTATAGAGATATAGCGCTATAGTTTAGTAGGGACTTCTAACGGTTTTAGCGTCCCGTAGGGTTTATGCTATTTAACCTTTAATCTTTAGTATACATCGTATTCTATAATGTATTATTCGACGTCTTTCGTAATACCTTTCTAGAAGTACTTAGCGGAGATAGCTTCTTATATCCGTTACTTACTATAGTAACTAGCCGTAGGGTTATCGTAATTACGGTATAGGATCTCTTACCTTAGCGAGGCGCTTTACGGCATATAGACCTTACTATTAAGGCGAAGGAGTCTATAATTATCGAAGTCGTATCGATCGAGATCGGCCTATAGGGCGGAGTTACCCTTCTAGTCGTCTCGCGTAGCGGAGTCGCCGTCCTTTCGGCCCTCTTTCGCTATCTTAACGTCTTAGATATAAGGGTCTCTTATTTACGTCGATTTAATTAGGTCGAGAAGGAACTTTAGAGCCTCGTACGAGAACGCTCCCTTATCGGTAGCCGCTATAGCGATAGCGATGCGGGACATACGGGGCGTAAGCCTTTCGTATACCCCTCCGATCGAGATTATTACTATTAATATCTCGTCGTTAATAAGAGTATCTATAGCTAGGTACCGACCGTTATCGTTTTATAACGGCGGTCCTACGGACTTTACCTAATTAGGGTAAATATAAAGGGTTTCGGTCTACGAAGTACTTCCTAGTACTAATTCGTAGCCGTTTCGATATTCCTTTAGCGCCTCTATAGGGGCGGACTCGGTATTTATCGTTATAACTCCTAGTTTCTTTTAGAGTAAAGGAAGTATACCTTTAAGCTCCTAGGATTTAGTACTATCCTTAAAGCCTTTAAAGTAGTTAGGTCTCCTCGATAGTCCGTCGGAAGGGTTAGCGGATCCCTTCTTATACTCGATAACGAAGTTATATGCCGCGAGCCGTTCGGCGATACGGGCTTATCTCCTAGATAGAGTCTACGTAGTTATAAAGTACCGTAGGTTATTATAGTCGGTTAGGACCCGAATAGGGTACGCGGCGCTACCGAGATAGTATCGCTAGACCTTAAAGTATTCCGAAATAGCTATTAGTTCTTTATTAGGCGTACTATATCGGATCTACGGTCCTACGAAGCTACGTAAATAATATGTAACGGGATGCTAGTAGCGTTACTTAGGATTTTCCGTCGACGGCTATAGTATAATACCCGCGTAAGTAGCGTCCGAAGCATCCGTAATTACGTAGATTAGTAATAATAGATTAAAGTATTTAAGAAGCGGAGCTTCTTAGAAGGCCTTCTTAAGCTCTTTAAACGCGTTATTTACGGCTTCCGACTATTCCTATAGGCCTCGAACTATAATACTCTTTCTACGCTTATTTATTCCTTTATACCTACTAGCGAGGAGGTCGTTTAAAGGCCGGGCGATGCGGGAATAGTTCTACACGAAACGCTAGTAGAAGTTTACGAACCCTAGGAATACTTAGACGTCTCGGTAGTACTATAGAGTAGGCTATTCGGCGATACTCCGGACGCGCTCCGGGTCTATTTCTACCCTATTTATAGTAATAACGAATCCTAGGAAATCGGTCCTATCCTTATAGAATTTATATTTCGAAGCTTTAGTATATAGCTTCTATTCTCGTAACCGCTATAGGACTTACCGTACATACTTACGGTGTTCTTCTTCTAAATTTAAGAAGATAAGAATATCGTCGAGGTAGATAACGCATATATAATCTAGTAATCCGGCTAAGGCTCGATTAATGTATAACTAAAAGGTCGCCGGCGCGTTCGTAAGTCCGAATAGTATAACTAAGTATTTAAAGAGACCGTAGCGGGTCTTAAATGCCGTCTTCTATTCGTTACCCTTACGAATACGTAGTCGGTAGTAGGCGTCCTTAAGATCTAGCTTACTAAAGATCTTCGCCTATCCGAGTCGGTCTATTATCTCGCTAATAAGTAGTAAAGGGTAGCGGTTTTTAACTATAACTCGATTAAGTCCGCGGTAATCGATATATAGTTATATGCCGCCGTCCTTCTTAGGGACGAAGAGGATTAGTACGCCGTATAGCGACTTGCTAGGTCGGATCTATCCCTTCTTTAGTACGTTATCGATATACTCTCGCAGGATTTTCAACTCTTCTTATAAGAGGTTATAGATAGGCATCTACGGAGGTAACTTACCTTCTTCGAGTTCGATAGTATAATCGTATACTATATATTAGGGTAGGATACTAGCTAGGTCTACGTTAAAGATGTCTTCGTAGTCTTAGTACTATAGAGGCACTCCCTCGGTATATATTACCGTAGTAACGAGGTCTATATAGACCTATTTAGGGAGGTCGTATAGCTCCGGTATGTTTTCGTAGGCGATTCGGAGCTAGTCCTACACCGCGATCGTAGCTAGCTACTACTAGTCTAGTTTTTTCCTATCTAGATTAATAGTTGTCGGGTCTCGATTACTACCTCCTTAGCTATTTAGGGTTATAATAGCGTCTTCGAGGGCGAAGGAGCCTATAAGTTCGGCTATAGCGGCGATATCCTTACGAAGAGGTATCGGAGTAGGCTCGAAATCTTAGGAGTCTAGTATCTCTATCGATACGGCGTACATGCCGTTTTCTAAGGTAAGGTAGCTAGTACTATCGATAATAGAGGCGAGTACGGTAGAGGCTATAGCTCTTACTTCGGCGTTCTTATCTTCTAGATCCTATATAAAGCGTACTTTACGGAAGTTAATTAGAGGTAATGTAGCCGCTAACTAGTCCTATCCTAGGACTATGTTATATCCTTAGAATACTACCGCCTAGAAAATCTAATCGGCCTTTCTTAGCTTCGATTCGCTATCCTTAATAGTAACGGCGAGTCGATATACCTTAAAGAGAGTTATCTTATTATCGTCGAGAAAACGAGCGTTCGGGGTTAGTAGGTCGAGGGGTTAGAGATCTAATACTCGAGAGTAGTAGGCGGAGATAAGATTTAGTTACGCTCCGTAGTCGATTAGGGTACGAAGTAGCCTCGAAGAGCCGTCGACCCTAACCTCTACGTAAATACGTCTCTCCTATCCTTTTATCTTTAGCCCTAGCTATAGGTTAAATAGATTAGTAACGAGAATATTATTTAGGTTATTATTATCCGTAGCTAGGGTAGCTATTTTTCCGACCCCTTCTTATCGGAAGTAGAGGCGTCCTTATCTCTCTCCCGCTTCTATTAGTCGCGGTTATTCTAACTAGAGGCCTCGTTTAGCTTCTTATCCTTTTACTAACGGTTCTTCCGGGACTTAGAATCGCTTCGACGGTCTTTCGACGCCTTATCGGTATCGTTTCGGTCTTAATTCTTAGTCGTAGAGGGTTTCGCCGAAGCGCCGCCTATCTAAGCCTTAACGAGGTAGAGGCGGTTAGCCTCTACCTCGAGCTCGTCTAGGTTTTAGTAGCGGGATAGGAAGTCTAACTCTACTATCTTATTAGTAATATGTTTAGGTAGTTTAGCGAAGTATAAGCTAATAGTCCCGGCATTAGAATAGTTAATATCGTAGAACGCGCGTAAGCTATCTTCCTAGACTTTTATATATCGAAAGAACTCGCCGATAGATTAGCCTTACTTAAACGAGGCGTTATAGTACGCCTTTACGAGTTCGCTACGCCTAGTAGATATAGGTTTAATAGTTTCTTCGATAAGATCCCTTAACTCTCTCTACGTAAGCGATTCGGTATCGGTTCGGCGGCTAACTATATTTACTAGCGACTTCTCTTCGATACCTTAGATAGCCTAGTAGGTTCGGCGATCGCTATCTTATAGCGTGTCGGCTATCCGCTACTAGTTATTAATGTTAGAATACTAGATGTCGTAGTCTTCCTAGCGTTTAGTCTTTAGGGTCGGAGGTTTTAGGCGTAAGAGATCCCGTAAGGGGTTCTAGGCCTACTTCGGGGGCGCTTCGTCGTTATCTCGGTCCTCTAAGGAGGACGAGTCGGCGCGTTTACGCTTCCTATATCTTTACTCGAAGATGTTAACTAAGGCTTAGGACCGTTTAAGATGTTTCTTAAGGTCTTTATCGCCGAGTTAGGTTACATCTAGCGAGTCGAGTCTCGCGATCTCTTCTTAAAGCTTTACTTTCTAGTCGACTAGAGGAACTAGCTAAGCTAGCTCCTCTTAGGCTACCTCCGTTATAGTTAGAGACGTCTACGTACTAGAATCGGTACGTAGTACCGTAGGTATATCTTCGAAATAGTCCTCTTCTACGTCTTCTTCCTCTAAGGTCCTAATAACCTATAAGGGTTAGCGATTAGAGGTTGTTTCGGTAGTTAGTCGTATTCCTAGCGCCGTAGTTCCGCTAGCGGGTATTTAGCTTCTACTACGAGAGCGCGAGCGTAAGGATATACTTAATAAGGATTAGGTAGTTTTCCTAGTTCTCTTACCCTACGGCATCCGCTAAGATTAGCTAAGGTTTTATAGGGTACCGTACTAACGACGGACCGGGTACGAGAGGGCCTCGAGTCTATACTACTATTCCCCTAGAGGGATAGGAGGTATTATACTATAAGAGGAGTAAATAAATAGGTATATAGACACGACGTAGTAGTTAGATTTCTCTATGTAATAATACCTAAAGGACTCGAAAAGGAAAGGAGTAAGTAAAGAGTTTTCCTCGGTACGCTAAGCCCTACGAGTCGGGTGCGGAGCGCTACCGAGGCGTTTACGAATTAGTCACGAATCAGGTTGGTTCCCTGACAGTGGATGGCTATTACTGATGGATGCGACACACAAAACTAACTATCTTGGCTAGTTCTTGTATACTATTATGGTACGCGACGAGAACGGTTTATAGCGGCCTACTACGCACTTTCTAAGTGCTACTAACGACGGCGATATAGTCGTAACATGTATTAGAAAGATAGTCCGATGGTCTAGCGGCCGTCGTAGCTATAGACCGCGATTCTTCCTCACTAACGACTTAGTAGCCGAGAGACGTGCTATTCGGTTAGCTTTCCCTCCGGCATCGATAGAAGACGAGAATGGGCTAGAAACCACTAAATTCGACGACTCTAAATCTTCCGACGATAACTTCGAGCCTCCGTACTAAACCGATTATCTCCTTTACCACGTACACCTTATAAGGTCGATTAAACGCTACTTCTTAGGTGAGACTACTAAGAAAGTACGACATTACCTCTATTCCGCCGTTAAATTCAGACGGTCCGTTATAGGTTGTTTAGATAGTCTACAAAGCGCTATTCTTAGCCTACTAAAAGATAGCAAGTTTGATAAGAGGTTAGAATATATTACTAAGGAGTTGAAGGCTAATATTCGCTATTAGGCGCTCTACTATCGTATAGAGTCTACTATTCTTATGTAGGTTAAGGACACGAATGCTCTCGAGGGATACTATAACAAATATAAGCACAATGTTAAGGCTCAAATAGCTAGCGAATACACACTATATAGTATAGTAATGTATATAGAGGTAAAGGACTCCGAATACGACTAACGCTTACTTAATTATGCCGATAGTAAGGATAGCAAACTTTACCCTCTCGCGACTAGCGACAACGACTTATTAAAGCGCTAGCTACCGCACTTTCTATAGCGATTATAACAACTTATTAGTAAGTAATACTAGAAGGGTACTCAACCTAGCTATATCGCGGCGCGCTTACTTAGTAACGAGATAACGTGCGAATGTAAGTTCTACTTACAATATTAACTCGCCTACGCCGACTTATAGTACTATTACTTTTAACTTAGTAAGAACGTTATCTAAGACAACGACTTCTAACGGTAGCTATTCATATTTAAAGACGCTAAATACGATAGCGGCGGCGGCTTCTTAATATATGATCGAGTAACAACCTCGTACGCTATTAAAGAGATACACGACGATATCGGTGCGCTACCTAACCTCTCTCACCGCGAGCGCGTACGCGAACATAGCGACGATATCCGCCGGTAGATGTATGCTATAGAATAGCGCTATGCCGATAACTAAGTACTATTTGAAGAGCGACAAAGAGACTAGAAACACTTTATTACGCGACTCAACGATATTAGCGGACCTTAACGCGCTAAAGCCGCGCGCCTTGCTATAGAAGATTACTTCGGCTTAGAACTGCTACTAAATACACCTCCTCCGTAACCATCGCAACAACCTCTACCCCCTAGGGTGCCTCTCAGTTAATACTACGTCAATCTTAGCTAAAATGCCCGGAAAGGAAAGAGCAAGCAGACCGTTGAAGAGGAGGAGTTACACCGCGAGGTTCGCGAGGCAGGCGCAGAAGGCGCGGACACGGCGGTAGTGGCGGAGGCTTCGACCTCTATAGTGGATACTATGAGAGCGACAGTGAGCTCGGCGGTCGAGCCTACCATATAAAACGCCATATAAACCGAGATCTCGGAGACACAGGTTGCTCTTGAGCGTAATCCGTACGAGGCTCCGCCCTCTGCGTAGGCAGGCGCGACAATGGGTCCACCACCACTACCACCACCATCGATTAGTGTCTTCAAACGGAAGGCGCCGGCGACGGTAAGGTCAACAAGCAAGAAGCGCAAGTAAATGAGTCTATCTACTGCAATATATATCTATCTACGTTATGTAAATAAACAACACCTTAAATTAGTCTATACCGCTGTTTCTATAGCTTCATTTTTAGCGACAGTGAGGTCTAATACCACCCTTACCATCTACGACGCGTGAGCACCACGGAGATCACGCGTTTGCGGGGGATTACTGTGTGGAAGCGGACATCCAGTATGCGCCGACATCCGACAAGGTATCTAGGCTGTTGGCTACTAGATGTTTTTAGCCGCCCTTTCCATATAGGTTGAAGGTGTTATAACAGGTGTTATATCCGGCTCGTACGAGTACTATCGGCCGCTCGGTCTTCGAATGTAGTATAGCGCGTGCCTCTTACTAAGATATTAAAGTCTCTTTCTACGCGCTCTTACCTAGTATAGTGCCGCTACTTAGACTACCTATGCGAGTACTATAGACCTTACTAATAAAGCCGAAGATAACGATCTACTATTTCTACTATTATTAGCGACTAGCTCCGGCGTAGAGGGTAATATTCCGCGCGCGCGCTAGAAGGATGTAAAGACTAAGTACGACTCGCTCGACTAGAGACCGTATATATAGCCCGATAGCTAGTTTAAGAAGTTTATAAGGTACGTATATTAGTTGTTAATGTTAATGTAGAGGTTTAAGTTAGAATTAGAAGTTACTAGTACCTTACTATCGCTACGTACGGCCTAAGGCTCTAACCCTCGCTAATAATCATAGTTAGGTTCACGCGCCTAGAGATAGAAGAATTAGTATAGGTACTCGGTCTACACGAAGTTGAATATCGTGCACGCATATAAGTTAAGCCGGAGGTCGCCCTATGTGTCGTTCTATAGCGGATAGCGTACCTAAGTCGCTAGGCCTCTACTACGATTAAATTCGGTAAATCTAATACCTAGTTAAGTCTTATCTTTATAGACACTATTCGCTATCTATCTCGTATGTACGCGACTATCCTCGAATAGCATCCTCGTCTCCGTAGTTATCGCAACCTTAAGGCCTTCGCTCTTACTACGAGAAAGCACGGCACTAAGGGCTATATCTAGGGCTTCGTAGATAGCTACTTCTAGGGATTCTATCGTCTAAAGAGGAACTAGTAGAAGGACTATTCTAGCTATTACAAAGACTATGGTTACAAATTCTAGGCTATTGTAACACCTAACGGTCTTATCTCTAGCCTTGTTAGTCCATTTAATAGTAAAGATAACGACTAGCGAATATATACCCTATCTAGCGTAGAACGCCGAATAAAGCGCTTATTTCGAGCTAGACCTAGTAGGCGGTAGCTATATCTCTATAGCGACCTAGCATATAAGAGTAGCTACGGAATAATAGCTCTATATAAGCATACTACTAGACGACACTTCTTAACGTATAGATAGAAGCAATTTAATAAGAAGTTGTTATTAATCCGGATAGAGGTTAAACACCTATTCGGTTAAATAATAAGGCTCTAGACATATAATACCTTCGGTAAGGGCTTAAGAACTAGAAAGTAGGTAGTTAGAGCCTTCTTCCATATGTCTACGCTACTTACTAATTACTATATCTATATGCGTAGTAGTAATTAGACAAGTAAGCGATTCGGGCTTCGACCTCCGAATGTATAGCACTATCTTAGAAAAACCTATCCGGATAACGAGGATAGCGAGGGCGATGAAGCCGCCTAATAAATCTCTATGGTAGGCGCACTTCTAAGGCTTAATCTACATTCTATACGCGTTTCCGAGCGATAGACCTATACCGCGGAGTTTTCCGATACCCCCGCTTTAGCCGTACATAATCGGCTTAGCATACTACTATAGTACTTTATTATCACATTTCGATACTATACTAACTACGTATCGTTAAACAAAATATATGCTCTTTATCTCCTATCTTTCTAGTATATTGCACACTAAAAATGGTCAAAATTAGTTATGAAATAAGCTAACTATCGCCTTATCCGCTACCTATTAGTATTATTTAGAAAATCCATCGTCCCCTAGAAGCTCGATACGTTAAATTCACGCATTCTAGTAGCCGCTACGTCTTCTTATTACTTCATTATTAATCTTAGCATTATATCCATCTTATCTCCTATTCCTTTAATTACTTCTCGAAGCTCCTTTACCTCTTACTAGATACTAGCTATCTTATTGTTAAGCTTAGCTTCTAGTTAAGTAAGTTAAGAAGCCGTAGAAGACTAGTTCTTATACCGTTCTTTAATTAGCTTAAACACCTTAGTTTATAGGCTCGGCGGTTCCTTCTTAACCGCATTCATCTTCTTCCGCCTTACCTTTATACGCTCTACCTACTTAGTAGATAGTAATGCTTACGAAGCACTATCTAATAGCGTTAATAAGCTACTACGAGAAGGTATAGATAAAGTGCTACGAGCGGCTCTCGCTATAGGCGGAGGCATAGCCTCTCTCGCTACCTACTCTATAGCGATAGCACGGCGGCGCTTAGTTAGTAGACCTTCTTAATTACTACTTAGCTTATAGGTCTCTTTATCGGCCTATTCTTACTTAGTAACCTCCTTTTCTATTACCTCTACTAGATTAACCTCGCTAACGTCTTCTTTACTAGATTCCTTATCCTCCGCTACCTATTAAGTCTCTACTTCTAGCGTGTTCTACTTCTTAGATTAGCTCTTAAGCATATTATCTTTATCTCTCCGAGAAGTCGCCGTTACCTTATCTATAGTAGAAGTAGCCTCTTTCCTCGCTTTCTTCTCGCCCTCTTTATTATCTAATATCCTAATCCACTCTTCTATAAGAGCCCTTATCTCTTATTCTTCTTCTTTACCTAAGCCTATGCCGCTCTACTTCGGGTCTAGTAACACCCGATATTCCTTAGTCTTCGAGGTAATAACGCGGTTAAGAGAGCCGTGTTCTATGCCGTGTTCTTCTTACTATTCGTTCGTTATACGAGCCTAGAAACTATCGCTAAGATGCTTAGCATTATTAATATAGAGCTATATAAGACTTTTCATCCTTTAGAAGGTTATCTTGCCGCCCTTCTTAGTCTTCGTCTTTAGCGCTTTACTAGCATTCTTGCCTCTAATATTAGTAGTAATTAAGGCCCTTAGATCGGCCGTTTAGCTTCTTAAACGCTCGCTCTACGACTTCTTCTTCTACCGCTTCTTTACCTCCGCGATAATAACCTTACTACTATCTACCTCCGCGGCGCTATCTACACTAGCGCTTATACTCGGCGCTATACTATCCTTCCTTTCTACTAAGTCTACTACCGTATCCGGATCTATAGTCGGTACGCGCGCCGTAGGTGTAGGGGTATACGGCGGCACCTACTATAGCGGCGTAGTTATAGCGATAGTAGCACCGCGCGGAGCCGGCGTACCTAGCTATAGGTCTTTACTAAACGGCTTACTTAAGTTACGATAGCTCTCTATAACGGTCTTATCGAATATAGTATAAAATTCTACTACTAGAAGACGCGTACGCGCTATACTCGTAACCGAGATAAGGTCGGAATAGGCGCCTTATTTAGTAACGCTATACTATAATAAGACGGCTCTCTAACCTACTATAGCCGCGTAGGCTCCTACGCGGCTATAACAACTTTTACTAACCGTATTAGGCCTTAGACCGTGCGCGCGGATCCACATTACTAAATAGGGGTTATAGCGGCCTACTCAAACCTGTATGGAAAGGGCGGCTAAAAACATCTACTATAGACGCATCCGACTCGATCTTGCGAGGGAGATGAAATCACATTTCAGCCACTATCGCAAGGGCAACCTAGCATTAAGCATTAAGGTCGAATGTTCATATCGACGCCTACAAAAATCTTAATTGCTCACTTCTACAATTAGGCATATACATAACCCGTTACTATCCCGTCTACCTAATTTCTTGCACCTTCGTCACACGATTAGGAGTTCTGATGACGTCGAGCTCGTCTCGTAGTGGGGGCTAGGATATAGTAGCCAATAGGGATTACTAAGCAGGAACTTCAAGATTTCATGCTAAAGTCCAGCCTTCGGAACATAGGTAAAACACAACACATCGACTTTATTTAAATTCGTCCGGGGAGCAACGTAGATAGGCCCCCCCAACCCCCCAAGGGGGGCTTAGAAAAGAGAGGGCGCGTCCTTCGAGGTGCAATTCAGAGTACTTGTAATAAGGCCCGTATAGCTTCTAGCGCCGCAAAACCTGTGGGAATCCCGATTAGGACAGATCCTATTAGCTACTATAACCACGACCCGTAGTGCTTTACCTATTGTTGTTCTTTGCAAGCTGTACTACACTTCTAACGTCGCACCGCGATCGTAACCTGATACCATCGAGACATGCATTTTGGAGCACTGTGGTCGACGAGTCTGGCAGCATTGCGTTCGAGGTTCCTTTACTAATAGGGGAACCTCGAGCATGAAACAGTGTCGAATTCCATTTACGATCTGTCAACTTGAACGGCCGAACTAGGATGGACATAGAGCCACCACTTTCGGGCTCGAACGGACGTCTCACTTATCGGACGATTCGAGATCGACGACGATGAACGGACGCGGACTTTGAATAGCTGCGCATGCAATATACGGACAAAAGCTGCTAGCTATGATTATTCACCGCTAGCTAGCATTCGTACGAAGATGCATCTCTACTACTTTTATGTCATCACTATACATATCTCTACCATGTACCGGGGGTCGAGACATAGCGGATAGTTGTCGCCGGTAGAGTGGATTATAGTACATTATAGCGCCGCGCGCTAGGTTACACGAGGCATTTTAGGAGAATGGACTAGGACAATAGCACATTAATATAGGCACGATATCTACAGTGCCTCTAGTGAAGGTAGCTGCCGATGTTGATTTTCCTAAGCCCCGTTGTCAAGACACACCTGGCACCTTTCACTTCTACACGGCGTAGAGATTGCTCAATGGCTCTGAATTAAGTTGCCCTAGTCGCTAGCAACGACGCCGCTATTGATACCCACAGCCAATGGCACGCTAAGGTCATGTACGTTTACCTTTTTCTACTCCGACAAAACATCGCCTATGTTGCTAACGGTGAATATGTAGCTCAAGAATCGCCTAGTGTCTCGACGCCGGCCTGCCGCGGCTACTATACGCCATCTACCGCACAATTCGAGCCCACGTCTACAATCTTCTACTACTCATTATGACAACCCTGCCATCCGCAGCTTCGCTCGAAAAACTTAGACACGAATTAATAGCCCGGCATCCAGTTATCGAGTTCGTCGCCATGCCCGCAGACGATAGAGATCACAGCGTCGATCTCCTCCCGCTTAGCCGCTTAACGCCACATGTTCTCCCTACGGAGCTAGGCTTCACGATAATTGCGTACGGGCAGGACGCAACTTCGTGGCACGGTACGGTGGCCACGAAACTACACTTCGGTAGGCACGACTCGACTGTGTTCCATGTCCCGGGGAGAGCTTGCTACCATTCAGAGCAAAGAGGTCGACTAGTCTTAAGAAAGCTCCTTCGTTGTTGTAAACGAACTGCACAGAAAGAACAGACATTAATTTCTTATCTATTAAATTACATATAGAAAAGAATAGAAGAAAGGAGGAATCTCCTAGCAATTTTATTAAGTGTAACTCCCTTACCTCTTAGCATCCCTTAACCTTAATCTTAATTATGCTTTATCTTATCTTATCTTAGACTATATCTTACTTTGTCTTACCTCGTCTTAGACTATGCTTTAACCTTAGTAGGTAGTAGGCCGAGTAATTTATAATACTCCCCTTTAGTCGGTTAGTTACTAGTTATTCTTAGCTTTTCCTTTACTTATTTAGCTTTACATGCGTTACATGTGCTTACTAAAGCGTTAGCCGAGGTCGCGAGTTCCTTCTTTTAATATTAGATAGCGTCTACATTATTCTTTAGATCGGCTATTCCTTTACTCTTAAGGGCTCTTACATCTCTTTTGTCTACTTATTTACTATTATATTAGTTAGGTAGTTCTTATACTTTCCTTTACTACTATAGGTTATTACTTTACTTACTACTTAGCCTACGCACGGATACCTTACATCCCTAACCCTAATATATATAAGTCTTCTAACTCTTAGGGTTAATCCTAACTTTCTTCTTTATATACTAACATCGATAATAGCATTAAGCAACCTTCTTAACATATCTAGGTTCATTCTAAAAGACTTCTTCCTCTTTTATAAGAAACTTCTAAGACTAATACTAGGTAGGCTAATTCTCTTCTTAACCCTTATATTCAACCTTACTAACTTACCTAAGCTTAGATATACTATACTATGGCTACTATATATATAACTAATGTTTAGCTTTAGGGCGTAGTTAATTATGCCTATAGCAGCCCTATTAACTCTAGCGTTATCGATCTTACTTAGTATTAGTAGATGTTAGAGGCGTGGAATCGAGGTAGAAGAATCGATTAGTCTAGTACTAGCAACAAGCCATTAACCTCGTGGATGGGTTTCTTCGACAATACAACCTAGTATCCTCTCTAGCTAGTCTAGAATCTAAACTTTAATGGCACCGCCGACATTAACCTTAGAGGCTCTGCTAATTATCTTCCTACAATCTTAGCTAAAGTAAGCAACAATCTTACTAGGTACTACTATTATCTATGCCGCTTCTATAGGGATAATAATACTAGAGTCTTTTACTACTATAACCGGATTAAACT
The DNA here is from genome assembly GCA_001578235.1 of Pseudocercospora eumusae. Taxonomy (NCBI): domain Eukaryota; kingdom Fungi; phylum Ascomycota; class Dothideomycetes; order Mycosphaerellales; family Mycosphaerellaceae; genus Pseudocercospora; species Pseudocercospora eumusae. Next base: position 60,649 of record LFZN01000062.1, read on the forward strand.
TTAGAATATAGCTAGGTTTTTCTTCTTTAATAGTGCCTACACTAATAATAGTTAGGGTCTTTAGTACAACCGCTATACCTTGACTAACTATTAGCTAGTTTCTCGAACTATTCGAGATGAATCGGTTGAGTTAACTGCTACATTAGGATTAACTACTGCATTAGGATTAACTGTAGCTAGAGCTACGTAGGTTCATTTTACTCGAGAAGTCCGCGTTGGTAATGCTAGTAGGGGTAGTCGACTTAGATAGATTGTGATTAACTTTAACCTTTCTAATACTACTAACAATTAGGAGGCTATTGAAACGGCTAACTAGGCTGTTCGTGAAGTAGAGGGAAACTTCTATTAGTTCTTTAACGACGGTCGTTAGTTTAAAGGAAGCCGTTATAGATATTCTTAAGCTTAATCATAGTTAGCTATTATTAGAGGTTAGAGATCCTCTAGATAAAACTTCTACTACATGAATTTAGGATTAGACCGGTTATATTAGGGGTAGTCTATAAGAGAGGTTCTATAGTTAGTTCCTTTAGCATTTTAAAATGGAGTCTAGGATAGTTAAGATACCTAGGCTAAAAAGTTCTTAATTTAAGTTCGATGAAATGAAAAACGAGTATGTTGAGTTTACCTTCTAGTTCCAGTTTCTAGAATAAATGAAATTTCTTAAACGAGTAACTTAGAGAATCCTACTTTAGAGGATGGTATTGTTTAATCTTAGCTTTATTAAGCAGTTAGTAAGTTAATGATGAGTATTAACATACTTAACTCTAATGTTGCATTTGTTAAACTGCTCTCTATAGTAGTAGTTTCTTAGGTTAGTATGCCTACTCCTCCCTAAGTTAGTATGGTTTTTAATTAGGTAGATTGCTAACTAGTTGTTAACATTAATTATTACATATTTTATTAAGAGACTAGTAAATTTCTCGATTTCCTCTAAGAGATTCCTAAGCTACTTAAGCTCCCTTACTACTTCGTTAAGAGCTACATACTTAGCTTTAGTACTTAACTAAGTAACCTCTTTCTAAAGTTGTAATCTCTAAATAACTAGTGCTCTAGACATAAGCACTAAGAAGCCTAAAATAGATCTAGCTATACCTAGGTTAGCCGCAAAGTCTACATTAGAGTAGATCTTCATGTAGGCATTAAGATTAATTTCTAATTCTAACCGGGCGGTGTTCTTCTTAAAGGCTAGGCATTTGTTAGGTGTTCTAGCAATGTACTTCTAAATGTGCTTAGCTACATTAACATGTTTAGGACTAGGGTTTGAAAGAAACCTAGTAAGGTGGTTTATAGACATAGCGATATTAGGCCTTGTTTAATTTAAAAGCTATTGAAGTCCTCTAATGAGTTTATTAAAGAGCTTATAGTCTACTATAGTACATTTACTATTAAATGCACTAAGTAGTTTGTTAAGTAGATACTTAACTAACTTGCACTTATTAAGCCTATACTTCTTTAGCTTCTTAAGAGCATAATGCCTTTAAGACACCTTTAGAGTAGTTTAATCTTCTCGGATATTAAGACTAAGGAATAGGTTTGTTTTAATAATCTTAATAGTGTATTTTGCCTTTAGACTATTAATAAGTTTATTAATTTCTCTATTACTCTTCCTAAAGATCTAGAAATTATTAACATGGAGGAGAACTATAATTCCTTTTCCGATGAAGAGATAGCAGTTACTCTTTATAGCCTTTAGACTAAGGCTCCTAAGAGTATCTGTAGCATCATAGTACTATAGAGATGCTACTTGTTTCATCCCGTAAAGTCCTTTCTTGACTTTAACGTATGGGAACTTCTTAGGATCCTTTCCAATGAGGTGTGAGCCCTCGGGGGCTAGCATGAATTTTGAGACAGTTTAGTGGCTGTCTGCTCCCCTTGAGCGCGTTGGGAGTCTTCCTCTTATGGACTTTATGATGGAGTGGGCTGCTGGCTAGGCTGCTCTTACTCCCCTTGAGGCTAATAGGGGCTGTCCGTGTTTTGATCCTCTTATGTTGGAGGCTGTTGTGGTACTAAGCTTGTCATTGGAACTCCTACTGTCTAATCTTTAGCAAATGGTTAAGGGTTGCTCGGGTCCCTAACATTAATTAGCGCATCTAGGATCTCCTCGAAAACTAGTTAGGCAACTCTTTTATAGGGGGTTGAATTCATATAATCCTTCTATAGCTTCTCTATTTCTTTACTATAGGTCTAGTCTTTATAGAATAAGACATGTAGTGTAAACCTAACTTTATGCTTATATTACTACGTTCTTAGATCCTATACTAGCCTCTAGAGGAGATAGTTAGTTAATAAATTGTTCTAAAACCTAATACTCTAGAAAATGTGTACCCTTAGTATAAACTTCCTTAACTTAACGAATTAATTAATGTGCTTATAAGCTTTGTAACTAAATCTCCTAACCTTTAACAGATTAATTTCTAATTTACCCTACTTCATATGTCTCTCTAAATAGATAAGAGGAATCTACTTCGTCTCTAGGTTTACTAACCGATTTGTTAGCTAAATTAAGTGAAGAACCGAGTAGCACTAGAGTATCTTAGGCATTCCTAAGTCAATTATCATTATTCTTGCTTTAGTTAGGATCACCTTGTTTAAGGATTCTATAATACTATTCTACTTAGGCGTATATAGTGTAGAGAAATCCTACTTAAATCCTTATATCTTAGCTGTCCTTATTAGCTCTTTATTGTCGAATTCTCCTCCTCTATTAGAGAAGAATAGCTTAGGTCTTTTGCTATACTAATTAAACACTATGTTCATCTACTTATTTAAGAGCCTTAGGCACTCTAACTTATACTTTACTAGCTCTCCCTATCTTTCCTTAACCTTTCTATTAGTTAAAAGAAGGATATATTAGTTGCTATAGATATTAGGTAGAGTAATTAGTCCTATCACGTCTAGGTGTATTTCATTAAGTGCATAGTTAGGGACCTTTCTCGGCTTCCTCGACACAATCCTTTCGGATCTTATAAGCCTATAGGCTTCATAGTAACTAAGCTAATTAGTATTAAGATACTCTAGGCCGTAGCAATCTAGGCTTACCTTCGTTACATTTAAGATACTACTACTAATATGACCGAGTCTTTAGTAAATTCTATTAGTATTAGCCTTTAGTTTGCTAACTATAGGTGCTATTAGCATGTTACATTTAATAGTCTTTTTTCCTCCTACTTTAGTAGGGGTTAGCGGAATGATTAATACATTCTTTAGAACAGGAACCTTGCTTTTAATTCTTATTTCACTAATAACCTTTCCATCTAAATTTCTAATAGTCTTACTTAGTCTATAGAAGTAATGCCTAAGTTCCTTATAAACATTATCTACGTATATTAGATTAATATCTAAGCTAGGTAAGTAGAGAGCATTCTTATAGAGTATGTCTATCTTCTTTCCCTTATACTCTAGCCGAATTAGAACGTCTCTAGTTAGTATTAGCTTCTATAAGCTAACTGCTTAGGAGAATTTCACTAGCTCTAGGAGCCGCCTAAGATTCCTAAACTAGGACTTGTTGTTAAACATTATGAATGATGTGCCTATGTCCTAAAGAAGCATCTTCTTAATTAATGGGGTTTTAGTTAAGGCTATAATGCTTATAGTACTTTTCTATAGAGTTATAACCTCTATCTAAAAGCTAGCTATAAAAGTAGCGCTTAAGTAGAATCTACTTTCCTAACTATTAGAGTTACTATTATCATCGCTAGTATTAGACTTAGTAGTTGCAGTAGTAGCCTTTTTCTTTAGCTTCTTATCCTTCTTAGACTTCTTATCCTTCTTAGATTTCTTGCTATCCTACTTATCTTTACCCTTGTCCCTATCCTTCTTCCTATTAGGATGCTACTTCTAATATTAAGCATTAGTATACTTCGAGTTCTTATAGATCTAACACTTTTTATTATTATTAAGTATCTTATAATTAGCTAGAGTAGCTAATAATCTGCCTTAATTTAGTATAGTTATCTTCGTTAGTAGCTTCTCTTTTCTAAGAGATGTAATTATGTCCTATAGGGTTTAGCTAGCTTTCTTAGGTTTATTATTATACTTCTAGCTTCTAAGCTATTTATGCCCTTAAAGGCTATTTATAAATAGCATTCTAATTAGTAGATTAGGGATCTTAACATCGTCTATAAGAGCTAATGTCTAATTGTAGAATTGTTCTATAGCCGTCTTATGCTTTATGTACTAGGCTTAGAAGTCTTCGTAGTACTTTAGGATACTTTCTACAGTTTAATACTAAAGCTTAATTAAACTAATACTCTTTAGAGTATTATAGATGTCTACGGTAATAATTAGCTTATAAGTAGTAGCAATTACCTAATAGTATTTATAGGCTGTTTTCTCGGTATCTCTAAAGTTAGGTCTTAGTTCATCGGATATTATTAATACTAGAATGCCTTTTACCTTATAATCCCTAGTTATGAACCTCTTTAAGGTAACCTTATAGGTAGCTTTTACATCCTTATCTAGTAAGCTTACATCTTTTAGCTTAACCTCTTTATTACACTACTTTAGTTTATAGAAGACATATCTAAGGACATCTTCTTTAATAAGTTCTCCTTCGAGGACTATTCTCTATATATAAAAGTTAGTACCTTTCCTAAGGATTTTGTTTTCCTTATAGGATTTCTCCTTAGTAGCTATCTTAGTTACAAGCTTATTCTTCTATTAAGCTCTCTACTTATACTCGTTTAGGTAACTACTACTATAGGGTAGACTAATCCCTAGTTATCGACTCTAGTAGTTCTACTTAATCTATAGCTTAGCGTGTTATAGACCTAAACTTAGTTCGTAATAATAATCGATTAATCTGTAACTTAGATAGGACGAGCTTTAGAGCGCCGGGCTTATAACCTATTATAAACGAACTATATAGAAAGAATAGACATTAATTTCTTATCTATTAAATTACATATAGAAAAGAATAGAAGAAAGGAGGAATCTCCTAGTAATTTTATTAAGTATAACTCCCTTACCTCTTAGCATCCCTTAACCTTAATCTTAATTATACTTTGTCTTATCTTATCTTAGACTATGTCTTGCTTTGTCTTACCTCGTCTTAGACTATGCTTTAACCTTGGTAGGTGGCAGGCCGAGTGATTCACAACATTCGTCACGTGGCTAGACACATAGCGTAGTGCAATACGGCTATAACCACGATAGTGACCGTGATTCCAAGATCAATTGGGATGGATATAATCACCGAGGCGGATATTGATGTCTTCGTTCGCCTCGGCGACAGAGCATAATAAGGAGACGAGAGAAGTATAGCTAGGACAAGAGGGAAGCATAATAAGGAGAAGAGAGACGCACTGTTAGGACAAGAAAGAAGCACAACGAGCAGATGAGAGAAGCATAATCAGGAGACGAGAGAAGCACAATTAGGAGGTAAGAGAAGCACAGTCGGGACAAGAGAGGAGCATAATTAGGATTAGAAAAACAGTAGCAGATCGCACGGCAGGCCCTTCGAGGGATTCAAGATAAGGTACATACTATATATATATAAATTCTATTAAACACCCATTTCAAGACATCGCATCATGTGTTGGGAACTTAGCATCACAATAATGTCTCGCGTGCACACCAGTCCTCGGTGTCCAAGCTCAGGAAAATTGCAAGATGCGGCCGCCGATGCGATTACCTTGGCACACTATCTTCCCGGAGACAAGGATCACGAAGGCATCGAAGCAGATGCCGCAAAATCTAGTAGTGCTCCGTTGGACGCGTGGAGGCAGGCAGACAAAAAATTATAAAGCGAGCTATCTAAAAAAAAATGAAACACCTCAATGTACTTAGGTATGAAAAGAGAATTTTGTACCGCTCTTTTTAATCAAGTACTCATAACATCGTCCAATCTTACCATATATGTCTCCTGTACATGTATGTGCGGTACAAGGCGAAGTTTTCCTCAATCACGGATTTACTGTGCTATTACGAATTGGGAAGGGGAAAAGTGAATATTCATGAATGAGGGACATGACATTGTTGATATTGATTCGTATACACATGTACTCTCGCCGCCTAGCTTTATGGTACAGATCCAATTTTCTGCAGTGCATGTACGCAAAGATGCGGTATCAGTAGTGTGCAATGTTGAGTAGGTATCACGTTACGCGCACTCTTACCTTTGCGCAAAAGGGCTTTCTTAATTAATGCTGCTAATGCAGACGAGGCACAGCGCACTGGAAGATCCGCGGCATCTGATAGAACTAGGGAAGGATTTCGGTATTCAAATTCTTCGCTGGCATTGTCAGTCCGTGCGAATAGAATAGCCACTACTCTCAAAGCCCAAAAACCTATCGCAACATTGGCGACCACTTCCCGCAATTTGAAGCTCCACCGGGGATGCCGCCAAAATAGGAAGACATCTGTTGTGAATGCTGCTCGTATATACTACTGTCTTTATAACCTTCTGGTCTAACGATGGTAGCACTTCCACTTTCGAACCCTTCGACCTTTACCCTCGCTTCTGCTCCTTTCACGATTGTTCGAGGTATCGGTGAGCTAGCTAGACTGCATTTAGCGTTCTTTGGCCGCGGTTCTAGGTCCTCTTTAACAACCTCGCGCAATTTAGTCCATCCTCGGTGCTGTTTGATGGCCCATTACATCCTTGGTTTGACCAGGATTTCTTTCACAGCTATTTTGAGCAAGCAGCCGCAACACTTACTAGCCACATAAATGAATAGCGCATAGCTTGGAATTGACAGTCCAGAGTTGGCAGGAGTTTAACAGAACTCTCGATCCGTGAGCTACGGCTATAGGGAGGAGATGACGCTCTCGCCTAGGAGGCACCTGTACAATCGAGGGAGTTTGGGCAGTATGGAAGCGAGCCGGAACTTGCGTGGACATAGCACATGCTTTAGTAATATGCAGCTTATTCCCACTTGTGGGACAAGTTCTAGACAGAAATCATGCCCGTCTCAAAGTCTACGTATCTCTGCTCAAAGACATCGAGATCGTTCGTACTGAAAATGGCCGTCTCCGCGCTATGCTCTCTTCGGCTCCGCGCTCGAGTACGACTTGGTAGTCGTCTATTGGGCAGCTGCGAAGGAATCCGCAGTATGTACCTTTTTGATGATCAAATCAATGGATTACGATCGACGACTGATTAAGGTATTAAGGGATCAAATAGCGAGGATGCTTGCATTCTTTCCTCTCCTTCGACCTTACCTCCAAGCCATCTGTTCTAGTGCCTACGCACCGGAAACTCCGCAGCACTAGCACCAGTAAGTTCCGAAGTCTGCATCGTCCGCAAAGCAGCAAGCCGGCCCAAGCCCAGCGCCTGCGAATTTGCAGAGAATCACAGCCGAGTCGATGTGTCCTTAGCAACCACGTATGCTAGGCGCACGTCGTACGGTTCCTACTTCATCGGCTAACGCCATCGAGGAACCATCATTAGCGCGAAGAGGAATGACCTGCTCGAGAAGATGATCTCTAGCGCTGAAAGCAAGAAATAAAACAGCAAGCGTAGCCTAGCCTTTTGATTCGTGAATAGTGGCTTATCTAGCCCGGATATCCCTGCGAGTTTGTTACTGGTGGGTCTGCGAATGTTGGAGGTCGTCGTCGAGTTTGAAGGTGCACTTGCGGATGTATTGTCGTCCTTATCTGCTTTAGCTCTAGCTTTAGGGTGAGAAAGACCGCTTTCGGTGTCTTTAAAAATGCTTATTTGTATCTTCGTCCACTGCACCGTAACCTCCGCCTCTGCCCGGCTCTCTCCCCAACCCGACACTCGTGTCTCCATCTCCAAGACTATGCGTTCTGAGAAACTTGGCGCATCATTATCAAGACTCTCTGCCACATCTTTCCTCACCATCTTAGGTAAGGTCGCTGCTGACTACCTTATGCCGCCGCCGCCGCTGCTACTGCTCCACTTATGTGAGGATAACACCGCACTCTTCTCTACCAGCCATCTAGCAACCTCTGCAGTGCCTGCTTTACATCTTAAGGGTGTTATTCCTACTCTCCGTTTCCGTGACGCATCCTCCCAGTACGATTGTACCGTCTCTTAAGCTCTTGTGTACTCTTTGGGAAACCCTGAAGCGACTCTTGAAATATAGGGCTTGCTCTATCGAGGGGTTCAATGTTGTGTCTTTCTAGACGTTGGCGTAGTGCGTCTAGTATTGTATACTCGAGCATAGAGGAAGTCCTAGAGTCGGAGGCAAATGACATCCTTCTGTGTCGGAAGCGGCGAGGCAGTTCTGCTGAGTTGATTCCGTGCTGTTCTAGCGGATGCTTCGGATCGTCTGTTGAGACTGTGAAAGTGGCCATGCTAGAACACAAGCGGAGGCTTTTGGGCTTCGGCAGGTTTAGCCTTACGCGCAACGCTAACTTTTGCTCGCCGTCATCCGTTCGCGGGACTTGAGATTATGGAGGAAGACAGTATCGTAGCTGTTAGTAAACTATCAATGCCATTTGAGTATCTAGTCGTTGGTCAGCCTCGAAGGTCCGCTAAATAAGATTAGCAGAGAGTAGGTAGGTACTAAAGTAAAATAGGGAAATATAGCTATTCTAACTACGATACTAAAACTACGCCCTACGAAGCCTACTAGATAAGATTAGTAGGGATAGGTAGGCATTCTTCTCGTATAGGGAGTCTTCCGACTCAATGCTATTCCGGTCTTTAGGTCTAGATCTAAGTACCTATTTAGTCCTTCTATAGATACCTAATTTAAACACTGCTTGCTCCTACTAAGTATACTATCTAGTACTTAGTCTATAGTCCTACCGATAGACCTCTATATTTAAACACTATCTCTTACTTCTACGTAATTCGCCTTATTAATATATAAGAAGGAGCCCTACCTTCGGCTCTAGTTATTAACCCTAACCTATATATACTAGGTAGCGGAGGGTATATACGAGAGGGTCGGTAGTAGGGCGGAGGTATATAATTTCCCTACTATAGGCAGTACTCCTCGAGAGACAGATATAGGAGATAATAGTCTATAAGTAGAGCCAATCTAGTAGTAGTAGAAACGAATAATAAGACGTACTCTAATCTACAATATAAAAGTTAATACCGTAAGTGCTATCCTCTATATCCTGTATATGCTTAGTTAATGTCCTTCTGTCTTGTCCCCAATTATGCTCATACGAAAGTATGGCTGGGTACTAGCCAATAGTATTAGGATAGATATACTAGTAGCTCTATTAATGCTTAGCTACTATCTTATACTCGCGAGTACGTAAAAGTTAGTAGGGGTATATATTGCCTCGATGTTCTAGCAGTTTTATCTAAAAGTTCTACCTTCTACTAGCTAAAGTTGTTAGTAGGAGACCCTTCTACTACAGCTCTAGTATTCTAGGCTCTCGAGTATATAATACCCTACTACACTATAGGATCTTCTAGCTTCTTAGGCTACTCTTACGATAGTACCTATTAGCTTAGATAGTGTTACTATAGATTCTTTCGATTATAGATTCCGTATTGTCCTCCTCTATTATATACCTTTAATATTATTTCTATTTAGATTACTATAGCTAATACTGTGCCTACCTGTTAGCTGCGTTAGTATAGTAGCTTAGGTAGTACTGGTAGTAGTAGCCCCTAAAGGCCTTAGTGTACTAGCTTACCTTGGTAAGGCTATAGGCTTAAGGTTACTTATGAGATTATACGTAACGTTGTTTAGGGTTAGGAAGCTAAAAAGAGATAGGTACTCTACAAAATTAGTAAGTATGCTATAGAGGCCTCTTATAGCTTGGAAGGAAATATACCAACTTAGAGATAGTCTGTCAGAGTAACTTCGAGGTTAGCGATAGGATTCTATAGACCTTTATCGGCTTAATTGCTAAGCTACCTAAGGAGACTATCTACTAGAATCTTTACTAGCTTAAGGTATATAGCTTTACCTATATCATTATAGCCATTGAATTACTTAAGGATTAAACTATTCTCCCTATAGCCTAGCGAGCCTACTGGTAGGCGGCTACAGTATTAAGAATTTAAAGTAGTAGAATATCGCTACTTTCGTTGTTTAGTCTTTTAGTAGACTCTAGGTTAGAGATAATAGATGTACTCGCTATTAAGGATAGTAGAGAGTTAGTTAAATAGGAAGGAGCTTAGACTACTTCTTAGAGTATTAGATATTAGATAGCGTAGTCTTGGGTACTTATAGTAGATAGACTCTAATGGGTAGGCTTAGGGATTATAGCTTAAGTTCTAGGTACCTATCTAATAGGTAGTAGCGTATATGGTAGATAGCTAAGGATATGCGTCGTCGAAGTATTACGTCGCTAGAGTAGATATTTAATAATACTATAGATAATTTAACATTTAAGAATTCTCTGCTTAAGTAGGAGCCTCTAGTAAACCTAGCTTATTGAATCTAATTCCGCGAGGATATAATCTCTATCTTAGCTTTACCCTTTAAGCTGTTTAGGTGTAGTAGAGGTGGTACTAGACCTACTAGTAGTCTAGTAGTACAGAAGATTATAGAGATGGCTAATTTTAGACTAACGGGTTTATATATCTGTAGCTAGACTGTGAAAAGCGATAGTTTCTAACTTAACTACAGAGTTTCAGCACGAGATTCTTACTGAAATTGGCTTGGATTTTATACCACAAAATTACTGATTATATCTGTATTTCTTTAGCCATATTTTTGGACTACTAGAGTAGTATTAGTAAGCCTAGAGAACAACTTTAGCGATCTTACCTAAACTATACTTTTAAGATCAGTTACTTTACATATAGTAAGTAAGCTTAGGAGTCAGCCTTTAATGTTTCTATAATGTTTCTATATGATTAGCTGATTTCTTACTTGGTAGTAGCTTCGCTTACTAAGCTATAGAAGTTTTTACCTTAGGTAGCTAAGAGGATTTCAAATTGGCTATTTCTAACGTACTTAGGGTTTTAAAATCGGCCAATCCCAACGCCCCAGAGCAGATAGTGGAACCTGAAGCTAGCTGGGCTTGGCTTTATTGCTAGTACTTCTTGGTCTGTTTCCACTTAGACTTAAGGTTCTAGGTAGTTACTAAATCGCTGGATTTCTTAGAGTTAAGTGCTAGAGAAGATATAGAATCGTAAGATTTAGCTGAGTTCTTAGCCTTCAAAGCTAAAAGATGAGCGGATTCCTAAGATTCTTAAGATTTAGTAGCTAGAGGAGCTTACGAACCGTACAATTTCTATGCTTTAGGTACTGGAGGATAGCTCGAACTAGGCGAATTCGATACCTTAAGCGCTAGAAGGTAGCTTAAACTAGACAAATTCGAAGCCTTACGTACCAGAGGATAGCTCGAACTAGCTAAATTTAGCGTCCTTAATACTAGAGTATAGCTTAAACTAGCTAAGTTTAGTATCCTAAGCGGTAGAGAATAGCTTAAACTAGCTAAGTTTAGTGTCCTAAGTTCTAGAGGATAGCTTAAGCTGGCCAAGTTTAAGGTCCTAACCGCTAGATTCTAGTAAAAATACTATAGAGGAGTATACTTAAGTACTAGGATCCTTGCCAAAGAAGTATTTTAGTAGGTAAATTACTACTAGAAGGTACTTGTAAGTCGCTAATCTCATATAGATTATTAGTTATACTATAGATTTAGCTACTAAACTCAGCGATATAGAGCTAGAATCTTATAGCTCCTTAAAGATCTAGTTGTGGGAACGTCTTCTTATTCTAGGTTCCTTAATCTTTATATATATCCTTATATATATATATATATATATATACTAGATTTAGCTATATACTACTTAAATATAGCTTTAGGTTATTCTATAGCTTCTTAGCGGCTTTAGTATTACTATTTTTCTCCCTAGTAATATCGGATTATTACTTAACTAATCCTTTTATAGCATTATTAAAACTATATATTATTTAACCCGAAGTTAGTCGGTTCTAAATATTAAGTACTGGCTAGGGCCTTCCCTTTCCTACTAAGAGTTGAGCCGTCTTAGAGTAACCTTCTACTTTAAGTGATCGATCAATTTCCTCCTATTTCCTCCTTAGAATAGATATTAGTACTATAAAAGTAAGTCAACGATCCTTATATTCTACTAATAAGTCCTCGTTACTATCTCTAGCTAAGCTATAGCTTCCTTGACCAAAGGACCAATTTTAGATAGAATTAATTAGCTTCTATTTATTATATATTTAGTAACTTTACTGTCCAGTATTTTATGAACGTAGGTTCTAAGCTAGCTATATTTAAGAACTCGAAAGAGTCTAATTTAGTTAATAGAGAGCTTAGTTTTATTCTCTTTAGAGACTAGGATAAAGTCTCCCTTCGAGCAACGGCTATAAGTATCCTAGAAAGTATCCTTAGATATTAAGCCTACCTTTTTAGCCAATGTAAGAACGCGTTCATATACTTCTATTCGCTTTATAGAGAGTACTTAGTATGGTTATTGTACATATTCTTTTTCTAATATTACTAGGTATAGGTAAGGATAGTCCTTAAGGACCTCAGTTACTAACTCAATAGCTAGAAAAAGGGTAAACATCCTATACTTACCTATATACGAAGATAGGTTATATACAGAGCCTTAGGTAAGTATAGGTCCTAAGCGTAAATACTCTTACCCTAATATATCTTAGTAAGTAACTTACCTAAGATCCTATTAAGGGCCTCAGCCTTCCTGTTAGTTTAAAGGTAGTATAGCGTCGTTAAGTAGTAATTTGCTTAAAGGGTATCTATAAGTACTTAGAAGACTTCGTCTAAGAGATTAGCGCTATTATTCAATAGAACCTTAAGTAGTAGACTAAAGTTAGCGTAGATTTCTTCTTAAATAAAGTGTACGATAGTATTAGCTTTCTAGTCTAGAATAGCTCTCGTAAGTGGCTATCTACTTACGTAATTGATAGCTATAATAATAAACTTATTATGATAAAGTATTATTAGTAGTAGTCTAACAAAATCGATAGCCTATCTTTCGAATAGTATGGGCTAGTACCTAGCCATACTTTCGAAGGGTATAATTGCGTAGAAGAACATAGAAAAAACAACTAAGGCAATATAGGATATAGAGGATAATATATGCGGTACTAGTCATTATATTATAGATTAAAGTACTTCTTATTATTCGTTCCTACCGCGACTAGATCGGCTTTGCTTATATACCATTATTACCTATATCTTATCTCTTAAGGAATGTTGCCTATAGTAGGGAAATCGTATACCTCCGCCCTACTACTAACCCTCTCTTACACACCCTCCGCTACTAAGTGTGTGTAGGTTACGGTCAATATTAGTAGTAATCTAAGTAATCTTTATAACTTACGTACTGCATTTAATATACGATAATCTCTTTACTATTTAGCGTATTAGGTAGGTTAGTTTGACTATAAATACTAATAATCTTTATTATTAGAGAATAATAATACGCGACTTCTATCTTCTTCTACTATTACTAAGCACTGCAACCCTACACTTTATCTAGCTTCTAGTATAGTATTTTTCGAAAGTAGTATATATAACGCACTATCTCTAATCTACTCTTCTTAACGTAAACCCTATCCTCTACCTATATATTATTAATATATAGTAATAGCAAATACTAGTACTTAGTAGATACTTTGAACGAGCCCTCGAAGCTATAAAGAATAGCTTAGTTATACTACTTATAGGGGTTATAAACGCGCAGTAAGTAGGTAGACTTACTTTCTATATTTATAAATGACGGCGATTCGTCCTGCATATGAGAAGCAAAGTCCCAAATATGGCTGTGATATAAGAAGAAACAAAGCGGTGTCGGTTGATCCTAGTACAGTAAGAAGTAATCCGCGTCTCAGGCCCTCGAGCTTTGTCTAAAGGAGCCTTTCCAGCGGACGGCAGCGGCGGCACCGAGAGCTGCACAGATTGACTAGATAGGATGGGGGCAGATTGGCGGCAAGAATGTTGGCAAGGATGACACATATTCTTAAGTACAAAAACCCTAAGCTTTTTAGGCTACCTCACGAGCTGCCCTCTCTTGTCGCAAATTTTCTAAGAAATAGGTATTTACGCTTAAAAGACTTAGTACTAATTAGCTAAATACATAGCAAAATATAGCTTATATGCTAAGGATCTTAGTAGTATATATTTCAATATTTAACAATTGGTATTTAAAGAGATGTTACTGTCGATAGCATCGTCGTTAGAGTCTTAAGAATCTCGCGACTAAGGCCGTAAGCTGTTGCGCTAAGAATTTCGATGCCTTAGGCCGAAATTTCTCGAGTAACGATAAGTAACGACGATAGCGATAGCGCAACGATCTAGATATATAATCTTATAAAATTTAGTAGTATTATAGTATCCTACTATATCTTCTAATGAAATGGTACTTTAGTAATTATTACTTAGAAAGTAGGTAAAAATTGAAGTATTTTAGTCGGAAATCGCGAAAAGAGAGGGCAGCTTGCGAGGCAGCCCGAAAAGCTTAGGGTTTTTGTACTTAAGAATAAGCCTTAAGAACCGGAAACTTAATAGTCTCTCGAGTATACGGACTATAACCCGCGCTACCGCACGGCTATGCCCGCAACCCCGCTACGTACGTCGCTAGTACAATATAAGTAACTATAATAATACTTCGTATAAGGCGCGCGGAGGCTAGTATACGCTATAGAATACGTAGAACAATAAAGAACGCTTTATCTAATACGATTCCCTAATTCGTATAAAGCGTAGAGCTTAGAAACTTATAGAACGTACCCGTAGGCGTGTCGCTACTACCGAGCCTATATAATCTCGGCCTCTATCTACTACCCCTTACGCGTCTTATATAAAGCCTACCCCTATTGCGTATTAGGCGATAGTCCTAGCTAAGCCTCGACCGATTACCCCCTTAAATCTATTAAGTTCGACTTATAAATATACTATTTATATCTTATAAAGTAACGTAGTTCGCCTATAATAAAGTAGCCTCCTAAAGTTTATTTCTAGAACTTAATAGACTCTATATAAAGAGAATCTATTAAGGCTCGTAGGCTCCGGCTCGCGGAATATAAAGTAGACTTTCTTTAGGATCTCCTAGTACCTTTCGCTCTAGATAAGTAGTTCGATTTCTCTCTTAGCAGGGAATATAGTCCTTATAGAGGAACGGTATTAGACAAGAAATAAGATAGATAGAAGACTTAGAATAATACTTCGTATAATACGGATAGCTATAATTACTATCTTTTAAAGGGTATACGCCCTAAGTAGAGCTAGTCGTTAGGTAAGCGATTTTTCTATATATATAAGACGAGAGAGAGAGCTAATATATATAATACGAAAGATATTGTTTCTTTAGGTAAGCTCTAAGGAATCCTCGATCCTATCTAATTCTACGTAGAACTCCGTAAATACCTCCTTCTATTCTGCTTCGCTATAGACGTATAGCTATTTAATACCTTCTAGTATCGGCTTATATACCTTGAAGTCCTAAGGCTACTAGTAGTTCTAGTCGATCCGCTACCTCTTCCCGACTTAGTCTACCGTTATAGTATATAGTAGGCCCTATCTTAACCTTTTATACGACCTATATAATACGAAGCGCTTTATAGCCTCTCTACTATAGCCTAGTCTAAAGCTTATTTAGTACTTACGTATACTAAAGTTATTCGTCGCTATCCGGATCTTCTTTAGAGCCGCTAGTAAGGCGGTATATAGTATAGGCTTAAGCTCGCTAGTCTTTAGGTTCTCTCTCTAAAAGGCTAAAAAGAACGCTTTATCTAACGTATAGCGCTTTCGTTCCTATACGATTAACTATAGGCTATTCGTTAGCAACGAATAAGTAAGCTACTTCGTATAATACGAACCTTCTAATTACTAAAATGCTACTTTATACTAGTCTGCGATTCTAAATCGATACTGCTTCTATATAGCTTCTACTAGAACTATACTAGAATCCTAACCCCTTCGTATACTATAAGCTAGACTAAAGGATTATCCTAAGTTCGTAGTAGAAGGCTAATATTCTTCGTAAAATCCTATAGACTAAGTTTAGGTAGCTTATATAGTACGAGGCGTAGAGTAGTATAAAGTATTATTAGAATATATATATCCTTCTCTTACTAGGTCGCTTTACGCTTTATCGGAGACTCTTCGTTCTATATAAGAAGTCGATTTATATAAGGTATACCTCCGCTACGTAGGATTATTATATCGTTTATTACGTTTAAGATCGCTAAGCTAAAGTTCGGTATATTCGAATCTACTAAAGCTTTAAAGATATACGTATATTCTATCTCGTACTTTATAGATAGGCCTATTCGTTAAGTACGAATAGTAAAGGGATCTTCTACGCTATCCTCCTATATAGGCGTAAAGATTGTATAGTTCTACTATATATATAGCCGGACTAGGTATCGTTCAGAATAGCTCGTAGTACGCGAGATAGACTAGTATTATAGTATATAGGGCTAATTCGTTTTATATAAAGTAGGCTACTCCGCCTCCTATAAGCTAGTAGGGATATATAGCTCTACCTCGTTTATGCCGAGGCCGTAGTATTACTCTTCGTAACCTATATATCGGACCTACTAGTCGTTATCTTCGTAAAGGGCGGAGCATTCGACTACTTAGTCAAAGATATAATAAACTTTAAATACGTTTTATATATTACGAGCTAGCTATTTATTATATCCTAGCTCTAGTTCTACTATTCGGCTAGACTAGGCTATAGGGTTCTTTAAGGTCTACTTCTTCTTAATTAAGCTAGCTTTAGGTATAGTAAACAATATATAGTTAATCGTATAGAGCGAGAGGAGTTAGATAATATATATTAGATGAAAGAGTAGTCTAATACGTATTAGACGAAAGAGCGGTCTAATACGTATTATACGAAGTAAACTCTACTAAGCTCTATCGCGGGGTACTCTTTCGTACTATATTTCTTCTTCTACCTCTACCTCTTCCTTTACCTAGTATAGGTCGTCTAATACGAAATAGAATAAGATAACTATAGTAGTAATCGCCGTAGCCGTAGCCGTAGTCGTAGCCGTAGTAATACTTACTAGCTTATAGGAGACGTACCGGCTTCTACCTTGTCTTCTACGATATAGCTTACTCCTATATTTTAAAATATACTAGATAAGTCTTTCGCTTTAGGCAAGGTAGACTTAGAAGAGGTAGTAGACGACCTACGAGAATAGTAAGATAATATTTTAGCGTAATAGCCTTTCGGCTTAGACGAATAGTAGATTCTTTAGCTATAGGCTACTTCTAAAGGTATATATATATTAAGTACTCTAAAGAGCTACCGTACGTACGCCTCTTCTTCTTCCCTTATTGGCAGCTTGCTGCCATCTAAGCACGGGGAGAATTTTCAAGTTGTCCGCCAAGACCTACATGATTGGCTGAGAAATTTCGCAGTACTAATATCCCATCAATATTGATGGGAAATTTGACTTACCCCGCATTTCCGGATTTGAAGCCCGGACTTTTGCCGGGTCGCGTATTCCTTAACTAATTTTTCGTCAATATTAATGGGGAATTTAATTGACCCTACATTTCTCCTTTTGCCGGGTCGCGTATTTCTTAACTATCCTTAACTAACTTCCCATTAATATTGATAGGGAATTTGATTAACCCTACATTTCTAGATTTGAAGTCTCTCCTTTTGCCGGGTCGCGTATTCCTTAACTAACTTCCCGTCAGTATTGATGGGGAATTTGATTTACCCTACATTTCTAGATTTGAAGTCTCTCCTTTTGCCGGGTCGCGTATTCCTTAACTAATTTCCCGTCAATATTAATGGGGAATTTAATTTACCCTACATTTCTAGGTTTAAAGTCCGGGCTTTTACCGTAGCGCGTATTCCGTAACTAATTTTCCATCAATATTAATGGGGAATTTGATTTATACTACATTTCTAGCTTCGCGCGGGCTTTTTACCGTAGTCGCGTATTCCTCAACTAATTTCCCGTTAATATTCATAGGGAATTTGACTTACCCCGTATGTCTAGCTACGAAGCCCGGGCTTGTAAGTCGCCGCGGCCGCGTATTCCTCTATAACTTAGTAGTCGTTAAAGTTAGTTAAGGATTTAACCTACCCTACATTTCGACCTACTATCTAAGGGCGATTAGTTAGAAACCTATAAGTTAGCTATATAAACTACCGATTAGGATAGGGCTTATAGTATACTTTCGCCGCTATACATAATAAAGGTAAAGCCTTAACGACTAGTATAAAAGCTAATACTTCGGATAAGGTACTATCGTACTAATAGCCTTAAAACGTGCTAAATACTAGCTAATACTAGCTAATACTAGAATTAAGGTTTACCGATTTACATGAAAATTTCGGCTATTATAGAATAAGACCGTACGATTCTAATAGTATGCTTTTAGTTAGGATCGGGCTAATATTCATTAAGATATAAGTTAATATATGTCGTATAAAGAGGTGCTACCATACTACTAGATTAAGGTTTACCGATTTACATGAAAATCTCGGTTAGTATGGAATAATACTATACGATTCTAATACTATGCTTTTCATTTAGATCGGCTTTCGCTACGCATTCCTCTATAACTAAGTAGTCGTTAGAGCTACTAGTAAGAATTAACCTACTACCCTACATTTCGTATACATCTATACGACTTATTATAGGGCTATTAGTTAGAAAGTCGTACGCTACCTATATAAATAATCGATTTAGAATAGAGCTTATAATATATAATATATAACCTTTACCGCTATACATAGTAAAACTCGATTAAAAAACGGCGCGCGGTATATAGATTAGTAGTAAGCTAACTATTACTAGACAATGCTAGACAATAGGGTTAAATTATTATAAATCTATACTTTACGACTCCTTTATCTTTCTCTCCTTCTATCTACTTCCTTCTCTATAGATATAGACCTATATCGAGTATAAAGTAGGATACGATATAGGAAACTATATAGGATACTATCTATATATAATACGATATAAGTAATAAGATACGATTTTTAGAGAAAAAAAAAATAAAAAAAAGAGCCTCTCTCACACCCGCCAAGGCCGACCGATATACTCTCAACTACGCTAGTTGTTAAGCTTAGTATTAAGTAACACGGCCGGAGGATTACAACACTACTATATATAGTAGCCGGACACCCCTACTCCCCCGGAGCGTTCCGGGGGCCCTTAATAGGTTCGAGTCGGTGTTTCACTTCTCTCCCCGTTAGCAGTATTTTAATTGGCTAGAGGGACTGAAATTTAAGTTCAATATGTATGCGAGGTGCGTGCGCCAAGAATGCTGAGATGGCTCAGTAGTAGAGCGCCAAGCCGAAAATTTTCGAGTGTGAATACTACAAGCTGCCACCCTTGGAACGCGCGCGGTCCACAACACTTCCCTAGTTATATATGCATGTCAATCGCTCAGGTTGGGGTCTAGGCGTACTCATTCACCTGCAATTGTCGCCTGTAACTGGCACATACAACGATAATTGCTAGTAAACAAGGCCCAAGTAGCATTATGTGTACTATGTACACTATTTATAGGGAGGGTAGGTAGGTCAATTAGTCGTGCCTGTACAGTGCGAGGGTAGTTACAGAAGCGGAGGTGCTACGGTTGCCTCGGATAACACCCTCGCTTATATATATACCCCTTACTATATATCAATCGCTTAGGTTGGGGTCTAGGCGTACTCATTTACCTGCAATTGTCGCCTATAACTGGTACATACAACGATAATTGCTAGTAAACAAGGCCTATGAGTAGAAGTAGCACATAGTATGCAGAGCCCAATCTCGCAGCGCGATAGTCGATGCCTTGTAGCCTCGTCGTTATCGTGTTGGACACTTTTGCTAGCGCTATTTGGTAGAAAGTGTCTCAATCGACTCAAACTTATTAAGTGTTAGAAGGGTAGTCCACCATAGGCCTTTTGTTAGTAGCCATCTTCATTATTATCCGGTCCTAGCCGAAGGTAACTATCGGTTCCTTTTGAGGTAGCAACCTTCTAGTCTAGAAGCGACTACTTAAGGAGTATAGCTCGTCGTCCTTA
The DNA here is from genome assembly GCA_001578235.1 of Pseudocercospora eumusae. NCBI lineage: Eukaryota > Fungi > Ascomycota > Dothideomycetes > Mycosphaerellales > Mycosphaerellaceae > Pseudocercospora > Pseudocercospora eumusae. The sequence goes on from LFZN01000062.1 coordinate 80,522, forward strand.
AGCTTATAGTACCTCTTATAAGCAATGCTTATCTACCGACCTAAGACTATAATTTGGTTATCCGTTAAACCGTTATCGTAGGTATACTAAGCAGCCCTACGACGTAGTAAGTGTCTAGTATATCTAGTAGAGTTAATACTAGCTTTTGTTAGGCGTTCTTTTAGCAACCTTTGAACTACCCCTCTTAAGAAGCCGCCTACCGCTAGTTCAAATAAGGGTACTATCGCTACGAAGCAGTTGTTAGCCTCGTAAAAGTAGAAGAGTTTAATTATATTGCGGATAGTATAGGTATGTCTAGGCACGGCTAATATTAGGATTGTTGTCCCCTTATATTCTACGTCCGTCTTAGACCTCTTCAACCGAAGCGTTATATAGTCCTGCTTAACGCTTATAACCACATTACTAATAGTAATATAACGCATTAGCTAATATAGACTTCGTACGCTATTACCTCTTTCTTCGTAAGTAATTTTACTAAGTCGAAGGAACCCGCTCTAGGCGAGCGTAAAAGCAGCGTTAAGGACGTAATTATCGTATATCTCTAGCGCTTAAATAAGTACGAGTATATTATCCAGCGAAAGTGCTTTACGGCCGGCAGCAGGGCGGTTTGCTGCTAGATTGATCGACTTAGTACCGCGAATAAGGCGCTTAATAGTAGGCGAGTCCAGAGCGTTAGTACTATATCCCATATTAATGCAATACGACCTTAATGCCGCTATATAGGATTCTACGCTCTTACTAGACAAGGGCGGTCTATAGTAACCTATAACCCGCGCCGATATAAACTTATATATACTACGCTCTTATAATAGCTACGGCTCGCGGCCTTGGGTAGCATACTAGACCTCGAAGTTATTAACAATTGACGTATATGTCTTACGGGTTCTTAGTAACAGACTATACTATATTAAGGTATAGAACGAGGATGGGTACGCGTAGCGTTTCATTATTATGTTAAGCCATTTGCGGTCTATAGCGTCTAAAGCACTAACTATAGATACAGGTTAGTTATAGCTAGCTAGTTAAGACGTAATAAAGCGTCTGCTAATGCGTTGTTAGTAGAAGACAACTATATAGCATTGCCGATAACAAATTGAGCCTCGATTGACTTTAGGAGGGCTTGTCTTAGGGGGATGTTAGCGGCGCCTCTTATACGATAGCGGTTAAGTCTACTATAGACTACTCGGCTATCGGTATAGACAATAACCTCGCAGCCTTTCTAGTAGCTAGACCATTTGTCAAATGCTTCTATAATGGCCTTCGCTTCCTCTATATTGATGTATACCTTTAATAGGTAATTATTCGGGAGGTGCGAGTCTATATAGGCTATTGCGAAGGTATGGCGTAAGCTGCTAACTTGTATAGTCTAGTCTGCGGTATCGGTATCGTACCAGAAAGCGCCCCTTCTAATAGAAGAAGTATCGGTAAATAAGTGAATCCTTAGCAGTCGAGGGATAATATATCGTATACTAGTTGTCGTCTTAAGAGCCTGTTTCTACTAAACAAGGTCCTGTTTCAATTTAGACGGTATACGTCGCTTTTCGAAGGCAGAGTCGAATTATAGAATAAAGGCATATAGAGAGATATTAAAAGCTCTTCTAACATCTACTACCCGCGCTACCTATAAGAGCCTTCCGGCTAGGCTTCGTACTTTACTTAAGGTGAGGCTATTGTTAAGGAGCGCCTCTAAAAGCAGTTATATTGTCTCTTGTTTCTTCGCCGTTGTTAACCGGTATTATATAGTATTGGTATCCACTTCTATACTAAGAACTACTACTACTATACCCTCTTCGTCTTTGTCCTTATTACGTAGAATACCGAGCATGTCTGTAACAATAATCCAAGCTCTTTTAAATATAGTAAGGTGTGTTTAAAGGTTCGAGTCGTTCGCCAAGATAGCTAGGAAGTTATTAAGGTAATGGTCGATTATATAGTAGAGACCTTTCTCGAGTATCTAGTATAGACCTTTAGTAAATAGGTTAAAGAGATATAGTACAGTTCTCAATCCGAAGGGGAGACAGTTCTCAGTGAATAACTTACTAGCCTATTCGAACGCCAATAACCTACAGTGCCTTAGATATACGGGAATAATGCGGAAGGCATCCTTTATATTACGCTTAATGATTATAGCTCTAGTACCTACTTATCGCGTACGCTCGAGAATAGCGTTAAAGCGGATATATTTGATGGCCCTATATTCTAGCGGAATACTATCGTTTATTAACAATCTACGAGGCCAAGACAGGTCGTATATCTTGCGCCACTTTCTACCTAGTTTAGGCACTAAGCTAAGAGGGGAGGCTACTGTGTTAGTAGGCGCGGAAGATATACGTCCGCTAGCGAGGTCTTCCGTTAGTTTGGCCGCTATAATAGAGGTATCTTCGACTACTGACTTATAATTGCGAGACCTCCGCGGCTGTCCTTTACCTATATATCCAATGTTATAGCTATATTAAATAATGTATACCAGAACGGTCGGGAGGTCTCTAGGGTATCTATTCAGCAGAATTGACCAAGCTTCCGGCTTAAGCGTAGTTACGGTTGTTAGTAACCCTACTAGATCGTATAAGCTATATATATTATAGTAAAGTATTGTATTCGGCCGTAGACCCAAGTACTTCTAGGTACGCGTAGGCGCTTCGGAGATAACTAAAAGTTGAACGGCGAAGTAGTTAATAGTAGGCTCTTATAGTAGCTTAACTTCGCTACCTTCTAGTTACTTCTTAGTACGCTTTAGATAGCTATTAAAGCGGTAATCCTCTTTCTCGTACTACTTATATATATATCGAAGGGTACGAGGACAAGGTTCGCTATAGTTATATAGATTCTACTTTATATATACTTCCTTCTTCTTCGTATTATCCTTCTGCTTCTTGCCGCTAGCGTTGGAGCCAGGGTTAGTGCTAGTATTTGAACTACTAGGTAGTATATACTTCGGTACTATAGACACCGCGAATTTAGGTGTTAGGTAGTTATATGCGAACGGTAGTTCTACCACCTATAAAGAGGAGTCGGTAACGCTACGGCTATGTGCCTATATATAAGCTATAATAGTAAGGTATACTACCGCATTCTTCTAATCGAAGCGCCGTACCTATCCGAGGACTTAAATAGCGAATATATTGGTATACTAGAGCAATAGCGGGTTATCCTTACTAAAGAACCGTTCTATATATAGCTTAAAGAAGCCGAAGCCCTCGCGCTATATAGATATAGTATTAAGCTCTTCGATCTTGCTAATAACTCGGTAGCTGTTTAAGTAGCCGGCAGTGTCTATAACTAACCGAATACCTAGGTTGCTCGACTGTAGAATGGGGTAGAAGCGAGCCAGATTCAGCGGGTTAAATTATTTATAGTAGACGTCGTTAATTAATAGCTTCGGCATATACTATAGGTTCTTTATAATCTATATTCTATTAGTAGAAGGTATCTTACTATCTAAGGTGTTTTCGTCCTTAATAGTCTTTGCTACTGGTATAAGAGGCTGCGGCGTGCTAGAAGGCATGTTAGCACTTAAGTTGGCCTGTCGCTCCAATAGGGCCTATATAGCAGTAAGACGCTAGATCTTAGCTATAGGCAATTCCTATAGATTGGTAGGCAGTTAGAACGGCGTAGTAGCGGTCGCAAGACCGGCTACGCCCGGTATAGCATTCGATAGACTAGCGGAGGTATTTCTAGACATGTTTGTTCGCTATAGTATAGGTATAGATAACTTAATTTCTTCTTAGTCTTCGTCTTCTTCGTCGTCGGCGTCGTCTAGTTATGTATTTAGACGGATAGTTGTTGGTATTCGGCGAGGGCGACCTCTACATAGTATTGACCGAAGTTAATCGCCTTCCCCCTTCTATAAGCCTTATCACTGTAACTAGGGCCGCTCGTAGGTACCCTTAAAGATATATATCTTAGAATTAAGTAGGCAGTGTCTATATAGACGATATATAGGTCTTGAACTGGCCATAGTTAATCAGTCGTGCCTATGCAGTACGAGGGTGGTTGCAGAAGCGGAGGTGCCACGGTTGCCTCGGATAACACCCTCGCTTACATGCACACCCCTCACTAAAGCGGGCTAACTTATCTAATATAAAGCGTCTAGGCTATCTTCGAGAAATAGATCGAAGAGAGGTAGCTATAATATATCTTATAGCTTACGATCCCTAAAGAGAAGATTCTAGAGTTAATCGCATATTATATCTAGTTATAGTATAATACGCCTACTATAAAGGAGAAGGAGGTATTTAATAGAGGCGAAGTAGATATACTACTAGTAGGGAAGTCGTATTCGTATACTCTCAAAATCCGGTCTATAATTAGCTAGTTCTTTATATCCGAATACTACCTTAGGTCTATACTATTCTAACTCGTATTAGGCGAGAAGTAGACTAGTAATCCCTCTATTTCGTATACTATTTCGAAGATTATAAAATCGATCTAATAGAAGAAGGTATAGTAGTATCTATTTAATTCGTTTTATACGAAGTACTAATCTACTTCGCTAGATATAGGCTAAAGAGGTTTTAGAAAGTGTCTAGGCTATAACGAACGATATTCTAAAGTAGCTATATCTATATAACCGGACGTTTCGTTAGAAACGAGATAAGGCCTATTAGATCTATAAGAATAAGGTCGTAGAGATAGGCTTTCGGGAGTAGGGAGGTAAGTACTTTATAGTATACGAAAGGAGGGCTTTAGCTAATACTACTCGTATAATACGAAGGAGGTAAAAGGCGATATATAATATAGCTTATTTACGTAATTAGGTTTCTTTATCTTCTCTACTTTAATAAGGTACTATAGATCGAGATATACTATTTCTAGCTTATCGACGAGAAGAAGGGGATTATTTAGCTAAATCTCGACTTCCGGAAGATATATTAGAATAGTAGTAAGTACTACCTTATTTAAAGCGAATAGCTAGCTAATTCGTAGTATATAAAGAGATTAAGCCGTTCGTACTATTCCCGAATCCTAACGAACCGTAGCTCGATATTCTACTTCTTCTATTACGATAGGTCGCAACTTTAGGTATTAAGACTAGCTATATCTTCCGGCGGTTCGACAACTTTAACTAGCTAATAGTTAGTAAGTCTAAAGTAGCGGTACGTCTAAGACGAAAGTAAGATCTAACTCGTAACTAACGAATAACTAGCCTACTAATACCTTTCTTAAAGATTTCTAAAGGAACCTACTTAATATTAGAGTTTCGGCTAATTCGTATAGTATATATTCCTTCTAAAGGGGAGGTATATAATACTTCTTATCCGAAAGGCGTTAGGATATCCGATAACTCTACGATTAGGGTAGCTAGTCTACTAAGTTTAGTACGAGTTCTATTATCCGTTATCTTAGAGTTAGGCGGATATCCCTATACGAAAGAGGGAAGATTTCCTAAATCTAGAGGCCCGCTCGGGCATCCTTTATTACTAGTATAGGAGAACTTGCGACTATATATAGTTCTTATTTGTTTTATACGTATTATATAGAGTACTTCGCTTTATACGAATCGTATAGAGTATCTTATTTTATACGAATCGTAAGTTAAAGAATATTTTATATTATATAACGAAGGTTTTTTTATAATATAATTTTTTATATATATATTATATTATAATATATTTTATATAATTTATAGGTTTAAGATAGAGGAAAGGGAGGTATAGAAATTTAGTACTTTTGTGTTATTCGTCTAATACGTATTACTTTATTCCTATCGCCTAAGACTAGCTAGTTAGATATTATAAAAATTAGGAACGCTATCCTTCGTAAACCCGCTTCGTATAAGATAAGGTAGCCTATCTACGGTATTATAATATAAAAAATAAACAAACTCCTCCGCTATAAGCTAGCCGCTTTATATAGGACAAAGTACTAGTAAAAGTAAGCTATAGTATATAGAGTAGCTCGTAGCGAGCTAGCTTATATATAGCTCGTATAAGGCGAGTAGGCCTAACCCTATAGATAAGTATAGATACTATAGTTATAGTAGGTATTCTAGCGGTAGTTACGAGCCTCTATAATACGCGTATTATAGTCGACTATCTATTAAAGGTTAGCTTATATAAGGCGAAGTAGTACTACTTCGTATAATACGTATCTTAGCCTATATTTACTCGCTAAGGATATTCTCGAATATATCTACTATAATCTTACGGTTCTTAGGATCTAATATACGCTATATAAATAGTTAGAAAGGCTTAATATATCTAATACGAAGCGACTTATATTAGTACTAGACTATAATCCCTTCTACTCGAGCTACTCCTCGACTATAGTATATAAGTAGAAGTAGCCGTAGGCGTAGTACTCCTTAGGGTCGTTATTTACGATAGGCGGCTATAGTATAGGCACGTTATAGTAGTAGTAGCTACGGCACTTTATAATAGTATACTAGTTATTACTACGAAAGAAGATATTATATAACTTAGCCTCTAAGTTTATAGTAGGCGTATTAGGGTTTAGTATACCCTAATAAGTCGTACCCTAGCGCGAGCTAGGAGCGTAGTAGTTATAGCGGTTCTATATATAGGCGCGCTTACTATAACTCGTTAGATACGAAGTAGTATATTAGCTCGTAAGAGGCGAAAGACTTACTTAGTAGTAGTATTTAGGTTAGCGAGGACGCGGGTATACTTAGTATTCTACTAATGAGCGTAGGGCTAAGATATAGTAGCTTATATAAGGTAGATAGAGGTAAAGAAGATATAAAAAGGGGTAGAGGGAGGGAGTAGTTCGTATAAGGTAAGGTAGGTAGTAGTATTAGAGGTTAATAAAAGATCTAAAAGTAGCTAGCTATAGCGGCAACTTTTCTAGACCTACCTTATAGCCTATATAGTATAAGAAGCTTCTCGTAGGCAGTAATATTAAAGTAACGGTCGTATATAAAGGCATATAAAAGAATATATAAAGCTAAAGTAAAGGAATAAGTACTACTACGTCTTATATAAAGTAGCCTCGTAGCTACAATATCTAAAGTAAGGTATAGTATGCGGACGGGAGTAGCCGACTAATCGGGTAGGGCGTACGGGTACCCGTAGCTCGACCGGCTAGCGGGGTAATCGGTCAAGCTCCGCGAAGAATATAGCGCCTTCCTTTGCAGCCTCTTGGATATGCTCGTCCGTTCCTCCAGCCAGGCGGCAGCATCGCAGAAGCAGATCATGTTTCACCTCGTACAATTCTTCGCAAGTTCCATTCGCCCTAAGCATTGACCAATGATTCACGGCACAACTTCTATAATACGTGTCTGTCTATCTGCCTGTCCTTGCCCGTGGCTCAGCTTGCTGCTCGTCATCTCATCTAGGCATGATCCCTCACAAGCAGCACAGTGGACGGCGAAGGTTATACATCCCGCATACCGCGATGACATCGACACTCGTCTTCTCCCCTTTGCATGCGTCCAAGCGCGTGTTAGACTGGCTTCTGGCTCTGAGGGACGGTCATGAACAGGTGTTTGCCAATCAGAGAGGTCTGATACGATGACAAAATGTTGCCTCCTAGGTCGAGCGTTTGCGTCGCAGCAACGTCCAATGTCGTGCGTTCGTTCCGGCGCAAGCAGTCGCACCATGCATCGCGATTCTCGTTGCCAGGCGAGGAGACAGCTTTTGGTGTGCGGACAGTAATGAAATGACTAAGGAGACAGCAACGACAGGACAGAACAGAACAGAACAGAACAGAACTGTGTGCCCGGCGGCCGGCTTGGGACGGGTGTAATCACCCATTCGTCAAGTGCCACTTTTCATCAAATATGGCTTATTTCAGCATAGAAATGCCCTGGATTTCGTCAATAACTCGCTATTCATCAACTTGACGAAAAACAGCATCTTTGATCAAATGGCCAAAAGAAACTAGCTCTAATACGGGAGAAAGAGGCTACAAACGAAAGTTTATAGGGTCGTGTATACTACCTATGAAGAAGGGTCATACTAAGGCATACAGAGTCGTTAAGTATCTCTTCAAATGGCGTTTGTCTTGCGAAGGCGAGATTGCGAAGGCAGGGGTGTTAACTGCTAAGCTATCTTCGGGCTTAATAAGAATGCATTCCTTACGAAATGAGTGGCTCTCTATACCATCAAATTCGTCAAACATCGCATATTTGATCAACTAATCGTGCTAAGGCTAAAGAGCGCGATTTTAGTCAAATCTACATTATGAAAATGGCCTTGTTGATGAAAAACGCCACTTTACGAACTGACTATGACACGGGCCGTGACGTTCCACATGTGGGACCTTTAGGGTGGACCTTCGAGGCTCGAGCACTCCGTCGACCAACTCGAATTCCAATTGCCGTCGCAGCACTCCCGGCACTGCATAACACGCGTTCAAATCAATCAACTCCAACGCGTGCCTGCAATCGCACCGCTGTTCGGCATAGAGGCCGACGAGGTCGTGACGAAGGCTCTGCCAATCGAACAATGGCGCTGCGCTGTGTCACAGAATGGTTGTCGATGCGACAACGCCAACTGATCGCTTTGCATTTGTCCTGATGCACATTGGCCCACAGACCTAGTCATGGATCCTGCAAGCCATGACTGGACGTCGAGGGGCCACTTGAAGCGGCCAGCAGACAGCGCTTGCTTCAGCTTCAGCTTCATTCTCACCTTGCTTCAGAAGCCCAGGATCACGTACCGCTGATCGGCACGGCGACGCACATCACGTTTACCTTCGCTGACATCCTCGAGAACCAACCTCCGACAGCAAAAGCTTCTCTAAATGTCAAGAGCATCCGTCTGAGAGTCCTGGTTCTTGCAGAAGACACGTTGAAGTTCGACTTCATACCCGCTACTCCAGAAGACTGGAAGCTCGAACTGTAGAAGCGGAAGAGTAGGTTCGAGGACTAGGAGAGTGATTTTGGAGCAGGGAATGTATGGAGCCTTTGGGAGTGCGGCTGTTGTGCGGGAGATGGTGAATGGACAAAGGCGGTGGAAGCTAGGGATGAGATTGGTCTGGTGGAAGAATACTGGTTTTAGATACTCAGACATGGAGATAGAGGAAGATAGCGCACATGTTTAAATACGCAGAGCCCGACAAGACAAGGCTGTGAAGAAGCATGCAGTTGAGAAGCAGCCGGGCGATGGCTGGGAGGTACGAGTTGGACACGGATATAGAGGATGCCAGCATTCGTTGATTAGGCCAGACCCAGAAAGCTACTTAACAGCAATAGCAGCTTCGTCTTCTCGTCGCTACCTGTCCGAGGGCCACTGACCGAGAAGCAAAGTATGGCCCATCAGACGTGCATACCGGTAGTGTCTTGGTGCCTCTATCGGTGCGAAGCATACCAACGAGCAAAAGATTTGGGGCTTGGGAGAGTGTTCGAAACGATGAGATGGAAATTGCAGTGTTCGGACTTGACGGGCCCTTTGCTATGCACCCAATACCCGATCTTCTCGCGAGTTGTGGGATTTCATCCTACAAGCTTGAAGCAACATTTGGAATCGATGATTGTTTTCTTTGGCCTTGGAACTATATCTCTAACATATGATCCTCTCGCGGGTACGGTAAAGTCTTTTTGTCTTTCAAGTTGCTATGAAAGAGCGACGCAGGCGTAGCGGTAATGCTACTTTTCGAAGCACTTATAGCTCTCTTTTGCTACTAACTCGGGGTTTGTGCGAATGCGGTATACAGGACCGGTGATCTAACTGATGGCAATACCTCCGGCACTAGAACACGACCTTCCAGTAGACAATCTCGGATCCGCCGCGAGTCGATGTGGGACTAGAACTCCAGCTGAAAGAGATTGAATTCCGCCGAGGTGGAGCTCGTAAAGAGCACAAATTCAAGCCATGACTTGGGAGTGCTTGTAGTAGAGTTTGTGTAAGAGGTTTCCAGTACAACGAGGAGTACTTCTTCGGCCATGCGACGGTATCCGGCCTGGCCGTTGTACCGAAAAACTCCATTATCGCTGACATCGACGATGGAAAGGCTGGGGTTGCTGACCACGTTGACGATCCTTTGTAGTAGAGATGCTGTGAAAAGTTCGGTGCTGAGGTCGAAGACGCTTCAGCGGCCAATCGATCCTGTTTCTTATAAAGCGAGAGTGCTGAGGACATGTCGCTGACGCAGACTGTGTAGACCGTAGTGATTTTCTTCTGTGCCAAGACGGTCTCGCTGGCCCTCGCACTTGAGCTTCTCAGAGATTTTGACCTCACCCCATACCATGGATTTGTCTTGCTATGGCCTCCATCCTATCGAGCTCTTCACATTTACGCTGCAGCTTCTCATTGCTGAGCTCCAACTTCTTGCATTTCTTCTCTAATCCCTCAATCTTGACTCGCAGGCTTTCCTCGAAACTTCCACGCCTGCTTTCGCTGTCATGTCTGGCCTTTCTGCTCTGCAATACATCCTTTTCCCTACAAGCTTCCTGAAGTTCCTTCTCCAACTTCTCAATGTATCCCTCGTTCGAATCAAGCTTGGATATATGTTTGCGCATCTGAGCATGATCTTTGGACTGCTGAGCTTTATATGCTGCTATCAAATCGTTCGCTTTCTGGAGCTCCATTTCGAGGTAGTCGATGTGTGTAGGCGGCGGCATTATGAGCCGGGGTGTCCGGTGGGAGCAGTGTACGATGTGGAGTCAAAACAGAAATGTGCGACCATCCATATGGAACCACGAGCAAGACAAGAAGGCAGAGAAAGACATGCGGCAGTGGATCAAGCTGGACCAGCTGTGCATAATCTGCGAAGGTAATGTAAGGATAGGTCAGAAGCAGGTTGGATGAAAGCAGAAACAGCGTTGCAGTAAGCACGGTATGCGAGGCAATTCTAGCAAACATATCTTTTTCCGGGTGTCTTGGCGCGCACCTTACATGAAGGAAGATGCAGGTCTTATGCCAGAATCACATGCCAGTATCTGCGCTTCTTCTTTGTCCCATATATCAACATGAAACCCCTCAGCACCACTCTAATCCGTATCCGTGTCGCTGTTGTCCTCTTTCTCAAGCGCTGCCTTGTTCAACCTCAACCCATGTGTACCGAAAGCTTCGATGCCAGTCGACGATGGAAGAGCATGCTGTTGAGTCTGTATCGAAGCTGTGCTCTGGCGCGATGTTGTGCTCTGGCGAGACACTGCCGTCTTTCTCGATGGCGTGCCATGGCTCGATGGTGCTAGTGACAGTCGCTGCTGCGGGCGGCGCGAGGAGCTAGCGTGAGGCGTAGCTTGGCCAGCAGCGGCGTGACGGGGTGGTGGTGAGATTGGAAGTGACTTCTTGAGGGCTGCAAGATTAAAAGCATTCTTGGGACTTGGTGTGCCGGCTGGCTTGACCGGGGACGCAGGCTCTCTCCTGTAAATCGGTGAGACATAGCTTGTGTGAGTGACGGTGGATCATACATACTTGATCACGACATCATAAGCCCCCTTTGCATGGCGCTGAGACCGATGCTGTGTTGTCGATTCGGAAAAGAGATGAGGCTGCTCGTTGCTGTAGACTTTGTCAGCGACGGTCAGTCATCCAGCTCATCAGAGTTATACTACATGTACTCATCGCCCGGGACATCTCCTGGGTCACTTTCTGGCTCGGGTTTACTCGCCGCGGATGATGCATCGTCGTCTTCGTCTTCGCCTTCACTCAACTCCATATCGTCCGGTGCTTGCTCGGGCTTCTCGATCTTTTCTTGCTCATATTGTGCTGGCTTTGGTTCCTCGAATTCGTCTTGCTCGTCGTACTCCTCTTGCGCCTGTGTCCGTCTCTTTCCCTTCCCCTTCTTCTTCTCGCTCGCAGGCAAGGCAGGATTGGAGCGCACTTTCTGGTTCTGCTTCGCTGCCGAGGAAGTGAAAGACGCCGGAGGCTGCGACGACTGCTCGGTCTTGCTCGACAATTGTTCGTGGTGCGTCTGATGATACGGCTTCTTGGCCTTCTTGTGCTTCTTCGGCGCGCTCGGCGTCGTTGGCGTGGCAGGTTGTTGTTGTTGTTGTTGCGACGATATCGAGGACTGACGCGATGCCGATACAGTTTGGCTAGGAGCGTCGGGTTCGGGATATTTCAAGCCGGTAGAAGCCCACTTCTCAGCTTCGTCGATGGAGCTCTTCACGACCTTTTCGTCTTTCTCCAGATATCGGCGAAGTCGATCGCGCAGCAACACGACGTCTTCCGCACTCTTCTCGTCCTTCGACCATGGCCAAAGCACGTCAACGAGCTCTACAATGGCTTCGTCGTCCTTTCCGCTAATAGTCGCTTTTGCCTTCCCAATTCCCATTCGACCAATGCGCAGCTTCTGCCACGCGTAGAGGATCACTGGCTTCGACTTGAGCTCATCGTGGCTCAGCTCTAGTGACAACTCGTTGCAAGTCTTGTTGTTGTTGTCGGCTGACTTTGGACCGTAGAACTGTTCGCAGCGCCTGGAGTCAGCCCGCCTTCGCCAATGGGCGACGCCGTTCGCCTGATAGGAGAGTCACGAGATGTACACTTACTCTAGGCTGCGAGACGTACGCAGGCACATCCATAGCCGTTTCCGACGATACCGTCAAGGGCAGCGAGGCTGGAGCTATGCGATGCTCTCACGACTACTGTTTGGCGACGGCCAAAATACGCAGAACGATCGAGGACATGGAGACGGGCCGAAATGATTGGAAGTCAAGAGGTGTATGTGTTCTGCGAGTGAAATTATCAGAGATTATTTTCAAGGACAACTATCGACATACTATGAGCTCGGGGCCGAAAGAGAATGTTACAGCAGAGTACCAACGACCTAACATATATCCGTGGCCACCGTACAATGCAGCGGCACCTGCAGGCCGTACCGATGGGACGGCGACTCACGCTGTGTAAAATCGCATCATGCTGTACCTAACCGCAGCTGCGTGACACCTCGTTCGGTCCCCACTGAGCATGCTTTCCGAGATGAGGGGCATCGTCGAGATAGCAGTGCGATGCGACTCACACTGCCTATTAGTAACCGATTCGCGAGGACGATCCTTACTTGACACTAGTCCTTGGAACTTCGAAGAGCCCGCGGTGCAGGACCTCGTGGAACGTCAATGCTCGTGCGAGACACGACGGATGCCAATACTGTGCAATCTGCACGCCAACCAAAAGCAACAACCTACAAGCCATGATTGCTCCTAATCCTCGTCTGAACACACCTCATCTCCGAGATCTGCCTTTACTGTGGTCATGGCGTGCTCGAAATAATGTGACACGGTCAGAGGATACGAAGGGTGTTCGATCCCTCGGCTCTAGCATGGGGCGATTATGCCATGGTCATGCCGATGCTCTTATGACCACTTGAGAGTACGGTTGCGGTAAATCGTGTCACTGCAAGACGGCTTGTTGCTTGAATACGTGGCGGCAATCAGGACTACGGTTTCCCGAGACGACTAGCCGCCTACATGGTGGGCGTAGTCACTCTGAGCGACATTTAGGTAATCAGCCAAAGCCATGGTGATCATCAACCAATAGTTCAGTGAGCGACTGCATGGCATTGTAGTGGCCTGCACACACGAGGATATGCTGTCCTGTCGACTTTGCCGCGCTGCTCGGAAGCAAGCATGTGACCACTCGCCCGTCGCTTCGCAATGCAATGGCCCTTCGCTGTGACCGTTTGAGCACAAGCTATGCAACGTAAGCCCTGCGGCTTCATGAAGCATTCCTTGCCCGTTTGAAGATCTCCCATTCCAGCGACCAAACCGTCCGCGATTCGCGTTGCGTCCAGGATTGGTCACTGGCTAAGATACCCCAGGCAGTCCCAGGCTCTCGTGAAGCCGTGACAGCACTTCGGCGCGTGCGGCTCGCGTTTCACGCTGGCTGGTGTAACGTCTGCAGCCACCCTTTTGACCTTGCACCCTTTCATTAGCGTAGCTGTCCAAGGATCAATTTTTCCGCAGGCTGAAGAAACGAATTACAAACGGCGCTGACGAAAGAGTGCAAAGTCGAAAGGATGGCTGCATACGCTACTGTGCTACTGTCTGCGACCGCAAGACATCGACGATTTACCCGTTTGCGATTTATCGACACGCGACAAGCCACTGCCAGCGATTCACCGATGGTCTCACCGCAAGCAAGGTGTTGCTATTCCTGCAGAAATCCCTGATCGACAGCTGCGCGTGGCCGTACCCTTAGTCTCTTCTCTCCCCATCGAAACGGGGTGGCCTCCTACAGCAGCGTCTTCGTCAACGTGTTGATGCACCCATATCTTGCCAATCTTCCACTGCCACAAACTCACGTCCTCACCTGGAGCCCCTTTTCTGTAGTGCTTTCGAGGCTTATTTTGACGGCCATCCCCTGCACCTCTTTGAGCAGAACAACACTCATACCATTTGTGCAATTACACCCGCCCTTGCCCCTTTGTCATCTGCGAAAATGCCAAAGTCGGCTAAGCGAGCCTCCAGCTCCGACTCGTACGACGATGCCTACGAGTCCGAAGTCAGCGCGGATGAAGACTACATCGTGCAGTACGCTGGCCTTACGCTCCCCGAACTTCATTCTGGTATGTTTGTCTGCCTCTTCGACCTTAGGCACCACTCTCTGCTCGTTCTGTGAACTCGAAGCATGTTCTCAAGGCACTAATCATGCGCATCTAGGCAAGCGTGCTAGGCCAGAAGATGAGATGAAGCTCGAGGTTCTTCGACATGCTCTGAAACACGGATACTCGGCCAATGTCACGCCCTCTTTCAACACCTTCAAAGACCTGGTCTCCACGATTGGCGTAGCCGAATGCAAAGGCGTCCGTCGCAAGAACCAGATGAGGTCAATCAGGATCATCGCCCAAATGGTCCAGAACATCGTGTCGCCAAGTGCTTTCCCAGGCTTGATAGTCGAACGCTCATCTACCACTGCTAAACACTACGGTAGGCGGACACTGTTCATATCGGAGGTCCTTCTCTTGGCGGTCAACTCGGCGCTTAGCTTCGGCGCTCTCACAGATCCCAAGGCCAAGACAGACTTACTCGAAGTTCATGCTCAGAACGACCGCAAGTTCAAGGAGGTTCAAGTTGAAGATGAGTCGGACCGCGCCAACGGCGATGCTCACGGCTGGGGCTGGACAAAGCTCGTTGATTACGCTATGTCGGACTACATCCTCGATAACCAAGACGGGCAGAAGACGGCTCCGGCTTCCTCCTCCGATCGCGCCGCCTCCTCCTCCACCCTCAGCTCTTCTGGTCGCCGTCGTCCTCGTGGGGTCTTGCGTTCGACCGATGATGTCTACGGCCCACCCGAGCCCATTACCGAAGCCGACAAAGACAAGATGCACCTGAAGTACTACAACATCTGGATGGAGACTGTCCGTACAATTCGTCGCGAGTACTCCGGAACCAATGATCCTTCCTCGTCTCGCTATGCTGCCCTGCCAGACAGGATCAAGTGGACTCTGGAGTTCAACGAGGGGGATGTGGAGAGGAAGACTCATATTGATTATGAGAAGTGGTATGTCTTCTTTCTTCTTCATTTTGCAAGCTTTACGAAAAATTTTGGTCGTTTGACTAACCTTTGTGTCGCTTTCACAGGTACCAGAAGGCGAAGGCCAAGGGTGTGATCATCGATGATGAGGAGTAGTGGCCAATCAATGGAGTTCATCTTGCATAAGTCGAGTAGTTTGGGTCTCAGAATGGCTTGATGGGGTGGCGAGAGACGAGACACGTTGTGCCAAGTCCAGAAGACGATCAATGGAAAATGGCATGATGTACTTTATGAAATTGGAAAACCCGAAAACCCTCGGGAGAAATTGGAATGTTGGCAGACCAGCTTTGCTTCGCTACTTGGCTTCGTGCTCTCCACTTCTCTCTCATGCCCCAGCCACTGATGACTCGTACGTACTTTCTGAAGCCCCTTCTGACCCTCGGTGCGAACCATCGAGCTGACCGTATCACTGCCATCGACGATAGCAGTTGCATTACCTCATCTTGACCTGATAAGTCCCAGAGTAAGAAGAGTCAAAAGGCCAAAGGCCTGCAAGGCAACATTTGATCCTCCTTCCTGCAACCCTGGCATGTATGAATTCTCACACGACATGACCATGAGCATCGTCCAAACGCGAGTGGAAGGGCTATGAACGCCACGCAAGTAAAGCACAGTGGCCTAGATGTGACGACCAGCACAACATTTCACCGACGATGGCATCCATGCCGCCTACCTTCTTGTCTGCATTCACCTGGCTTTGCTCTGCTACGCCAACTAAGCTACTATCACCGTCTGGGCTTGTTCGTGCTTCTTCTCTCTAGATTGATCCCGCTTTGTGAATTCTGATGACTGCTAGTCGGAAGGCTTGAAGTGCTGATTTTTGGCGAGCTGCCGAAGATGTCCTCAGTTTCTTTCGATTCGCCGGATTAGTGTTACCGCATTTTCTCCTCCTACGTAGTGCATCAATGATGATTGTGAGCTGCCAGTCTACAGGTGCCGGAGCCCATACTGTTTTCTTGTGAGACTCTGTTCGTATTCATACCAGTTCGTAGGCATAGTCTTGACACTTGGCGCGGTTTCTTCGTACACCGTAGTGCAATGTGAGTGAGAAAAGCTGCCACAATAATGCTGTGCAGTATGTGCGCCCGGGCAGCTATTTGTATTGGAGTCGAAAGTCTGAAATCCATGTCTATGCTACCAATTCCTGTCTCCCTTCAGACGCTCCTTCCTCACATTGGCGAAGCCACGCTGCAGCGGAGCAAAGTCGATGATCCTCGTGTTCTTGAGGAGATGCGTCACTCATCCTGGCTTGATATCGCCCGTCATCGAGGCTTGCGGCCTAATGGTCTCCCAGTCTCAATACATGCAAAGAAAGTGCTCTTCTCTTGTGGTCTTGTTGCATTTTCGGCCAGTGATCGCGACTCGACTGCTGTCGCTGACCTGTCGTGGCCTGGCGTGCGCAATCTTGGCGTGAACATGTCTCTCGGACTCTGAAATGAGAATTGCGTTGGTGACGTACGCCACAAGATTCGGCCGATCTTGTTTCAATAGAGGAGAGCTGAGTGTGCGCAGATGCAGGTGCACCTCTCGGAGTGGGATCTCCTCCTGTGCTGCTATGCGCTGAGGGATAGCCCAGACTTCCCTGTAGATTCTACTATGAACAACTTTCGCGCATTTGGATGCGTCTAGAAGTGACCAAGTTATCGCGGGTTCTCGGTCGCCCGGCAGCCGCGGTTTTGGCCTTCTGGAAAGCGCAAGGCTCACGTACCATCATGGCATTGTACTGCCTAACGTAGAGAATTGTATATGATTCTGCGTTACTCCTCCTCGTTTACGAATGCTGCCATGCAGAGCTCTGGTATCAGATTGGCAGACCGACGTCCGCGATGGCTGTGCTGCAGGTATCCAGGTAGGCTTGTCGAGCGGCGTGTGTCGCAAACACGTTCTGGAGAACGGGCGTGAGTCCTCTTTTTTCAAAGGACAAGGCACGCAGGTGCTAGGTAACTTTGAGGTGGTGTCAGCTGTCGGCCGGAATAGTGTACAGCAGTCATTCCTGGTCGACGTGCAAAGGATCATTCGTGGTGTCCAACACAGGCGAGGAGCAGCATGAGGTGCAGTCAGCAAGTATGTGTAGATTTTTGTTGGTCTTGAGTCACACATTGGACACAAGGACAGCAGGAGTCTCAGGTAAGCATGAGAGATTAGACTTGTCGTTGCGTTGAAGGAAGTTGCTTCGAAAAAGCGCGCTTGTTCACGCATGGTCACGAAACCAATGAATACCGAGGCATTTGAAGGCTCCAGAGTGTCAGATAATTGAGTGTTTGGGTGTATAGCGAGAATTTGTTTTTACATGCGATGACCTTCGAAATTGGATTGGCTCAATTAGTCCTCATGAACGGCTCGGTGCTCTGCTCTGCTCGAAAGCTATAAGCTCGGAACATTTCAGGCGGCTTGATTCCAGCGGATCCCGTCTTCAACCGGCTCCTTCATACATCATCAGCATCGTAACGTATTGCCTGTAGGATGTGGGACTCTTCGAACATTGAATCTCTGCCAGCAGCTCATGCGCCTGGTCAAGGAGGTTCAGAGACATTTCCGATTCCGCGTTGCGAGCTGCCATCTTCTCCAGTGTGGCCTCCAGCTTGACAATCATCGCACTCGCTCATTCCTCGCGGTACTTGATGATCTGTTGATGCTGCAGGCCAGGTTGAGTTCCATGCTAGGGCTCGGCAAGTCTGGCCGCTGCCAGGAGGATGTCGAGGTTGGCGCGCTTGCTATCGTACTCAATGGCCTTCTCATCGATTTTGACGCATATCTTGTAGAAGTCTTGACGTGTCTTGTCCAGGTTGACCTAATTCTCATCGAACTCGACGCATAGCTTGTGGAAGTCTTGACGTTTCGTGCCCAGGCTGGCCCGTTCCTTAGGCGGAAGTCTTGAAGCATCATGGGCCGTTTTGCGTGGTCCTCGTCTCCGTCGGCGATCTTGCCATCGGGCTGTTTCCCTTTGCGCTTCTTCAACGCGTCCTCGATCTGATCCATCATGATGTTGGTGCTCGGCTTTTGAATTGATATGGTCGAGTCGATGTTTGTCGGACAGCTGTACGTGGTGCTCGGTTCCAAGGCGAAGTAAAAAATGGAAGTTGAACGGAAAGTGGAAGGTGACGCGCTTTGCGTGAGGTGTTCTTTTCTCTGGAGAGCAGGAAGTCACAGGGCATGGGAAGATGCTCGCGATCCGATCTCGCCTCGCTCCCACATCACATCTTATGAGCAGAGATCATACATGCTTGACGTCCTTTCTTTGCGCTGCTGTCCCAGTGCGAGACCCTTGGCGGCGCGTCGTGCTGATCGCAGGCAGTCCCATCGGAAGTGGTGGTCGGAAAGGAGTCAATGGCGGCGTTGCTGGACGGTTGGAGGGTCTGTGCCCATACCGTGGACTCGCCAGCCCTTGATGACGCCGACTGTATGGCGGTAGAATCACAGTATTTCGCATCTCCTCCATGTGTCTCATTGTCTTCTTGCAAGGGGACCATCTCTCCCGCCTTCTTTGACCGCAATGTCTCAATCATGCCCGTCACTGCGTATTGCGCACTCAGCTAGTCTCTGTGGACGGTCGTACTGAACTCGAAGCTGGGCTCCAGCCAAATGTATCGGGATGCCGCGTGACCCTTTTGAGGACTGGTCAGCTATTTGAGGACGCTCAGGCGGAGTCTTGGGCATTTTCAGACCTGCTTGCTTAAGCGAGCACTTGGCAAAACATCAAAGGTTTCGTGCATTCTGACGATCGATCGAGAACTTGGCACGAAAGCAAGACCTCATTGCTCCGGAAAGAGCTTCCCGACTTCACCGCGCCGGCGCCGCCCAGACAAGTTCATGACTAAGCTGCAGACTGGTGTCAAGGAGTCAACTAGGTAGTTCACCAATCGAGCCCAGACGCATTTTGATCCAGAAGACACTCAATACCACGAGGAACATCCTCGTCGGCGGCAGTGAATATGCATTCATAGAGCCGTTAAGCAAGAGTATTGGCCCTACCTGGTCGAGTCGGCAAAGACGCAATACTGCACGTATAGGGCGGAAATTTCGTCTCAACGGAGAGAGGTAAATTTTGCATGAGCCTACCCGAAGGAGACAAGCAAGAGCGACGCTGTCTGAAAGGAGAGTACTTCGATGTGGCTGTAGCAGTAAAGCATGCAGCAGAAGCCACCAATCTCTTTGACAAGACAAAGACCACAACCCAGTGTCAGCAAGGCTCTGTCGAGATCATTAGGAAGAAATCCATGCCTTGGAGAAACAGGAGATTGAAGACGAAAAGGCTAATTTTGCGCTTCGGAAGGAACTGTGAGCTGTTTAGAAAGAATTGACATTGTCCAGAAACAAAGAAATGCTACCGGAAGTTGCGCGGGATGGAGTTTAGATCGAGAGAAATGAGAGGTCGCAACAGCTAAAAGCAAGGAAGGTGAGGCCGCTCAAAGCCTATCTCCTACTCAGACCAGTGACAAAGAGTTTTTGTGCTATACGTAATTGAGACTCACGTATTCCGCAATAGACTTTCCTAATCCCGCAACTAACTTTACAAACCCCGCTACCTATTAAATAAACTCCCGTATAGACTATACAACACTCTTTGTTACTAGTCTAATCCGTTTCTATTAGAATTGGGTACGTATATATCTAAAATAATAGGAGTAAGCAAATAGTAATTAATACAATACTACTATATATCGGAAATCGTTAAATCCGCTACGGTACGTCGCTACGTAATTACGGAAACTATATATATACCGAAAATGGTATATTCTAACCTATTTATCGAAGCTATAGCCCTATATTTATACCAAAATCGTATATCGCTCTATATATATAAGTCTAACGCGTAACATATACCTATACCGCAGTCTACTAAATCGCGTCCGCAACGACCTAAAGTAAGTCCGTAGTAGGGCAATACAATGCCGCTAATATCCGTAGAACATCCTCCGCCATCCTTTGTAATACCTCGTCCAGCCTTAGCTATAATCTAGCCTAATATCCTTAGTATACTAAGGGAGTTACGCGTTAGTAAGAGATATATAGGAAATAGGATTATACTTAACCTAACCTTAACTCCGCTTCCGCGCCTAGGGAGAAGCGTTGCGGGCTAAGTCCGAACCGCAGGGAGGTTTAGCTTATTAACTTTATAAAAGAAGAGGAGTTATCTTATAAAGAGTCGGAGAATCTAGAATAGCTTTTAGCCTAGTAAGCTTATTAAGTCCGCTACGCTCTAAAGCGTTCCTGCAGAGGTCTTAGATAGCTCCGTATATATAGATACTAGCGAGATTATCCGATTTATAGTTAATCGGATTTATAAGTATACGCTTAAGTCGATTCGTACTATAGTCTATATAGTCGACTATCCAGAGTTAGTCTATTTATAGCTTAGTATAATCGAGGCTAGAATAAGATAGATATTAAATAGGCTATATACGCCTTCTAAGGCGCGGCCTAAGAAAGTCCCGTATCGGATCTAAGTCGTAGTACTATAGGCTTTAATTTACTAGCGATAGGATGTCCTACTAGTTGCCAAGACTGGTCTTAGGAAGAGTTTAATATTCTAGGCTTTTACGGTACTTACTGGATAGACGGCGATCCAACTTATACCTTTAAGCCGGCTTAGAGAGGAGTAGTATACGGACTTAGCTAAGATCGTAGGGGAATTCGTTAAGCCTATACTAGTTATAGTAGAGATAAAGCGGCGGGATCTAGACCTCTTCTCTAAGATTAGGGCTAGCAAGTATAATTATATTATTATTGGCCTAGAATAGGCTGTTTCTAACGATTTTAAGGACGTCTTAAAGGATCTAAATACCTCCTCTCGGATTAGGCTTATGTCGTTTAATGAGATCTATCTTTTGTCGAAATGGGTATCGTTCCGCGAGGAGTTCCTTACAGTTACGTAGCTAAGACAACTTCTCTGTAAGGATTATATATAGTTTAGCTATACTGGAACGCTAGATGCCCCAACGTAGGCTTATATTCTAACTAACAGTAGATTTTACGAAGTAGGGCTAGAAGTATATTAGACTGCTTTGTTGCGTACTAGCATTAACCGGGTCGATTATATATATATATATTCAAAGAGCTAGATAACAAGATAAAGACTATCTATAGGCAGTTATATTTCCTAATCGAAAAGGCAGTTACGCTAGCCTTATATACGGAGCTAGCTTCCCCCACTGTAGAGCAACGTACGACTCCCGCGGAGATCCTAAAGACTATCGTTTTTATCGACAGTCGGCTAGATATAATTGCTCTAATAAATCGTATCCGGACCTAGCTAGTACTACGGACTAAAGGCCTTACTCCGGACAACTAGTACCATTAGGGAAATGGTACTAATCCCTATCTTAATATCCTTAAAATCGTCTAATTTTATATATTAGCTATACCTACCTTCGATCAGAATCTCCGATACGATAAATTTAGTTCTATAAATAGTATTACCTATATTATAATTGCTACGATAGCGCTTAGCGTAGGCATTAATATTCGGATGGTATAGGTCGTAGTATAATAGGGTTTAATGCTAGAGTATAACTATTTAAATCTTCGCTAATAGCTTAGTCGCGCTAGTCGGAATATAGAGCCTGTCGACCTTTATAGTAAAGTCTTCGTATTCTGGCTATCCTAGATAAGAAATACGAAAAAGACCTTGCGGAGTTAGCTAGCGGAGTATAGTAAGGTCCGTAGCGGTCCTCGAGTAGCCCGTAGAAGAAAGTTCTATATCTAACAAGAAGGATTATATACTACTTTAGATATCGATTTCTTATTTAATAGCGATCGAGAGGAGGGGAATATAGATATAGAGGATAGTAAATCCGCGGCGGGATTAAAGCGAGTTCGCGGTAGCTATTAGTCTAATACTAACGCCGACCGTCGTATAGCAGTCCTAAGAGATATGCTCGAAATATAGAATACAAAATATATCCGCAAAGTATAGGACAACTATCTTGGCGAGGGAGAATATCTCGAACAGATAGATACTATACCGCGCGAGTTTTGCTATAATCGGTGCTATCTAGAGATACGGTATAAACTGCCTATACCGCCAGCGACTATAAATATCCTTCTACGACCTAGACTAGATACAAGACTAGGTTTCGCATTCGTACGGTTAATAGAATAGTATATTACGGTATTAGAGTATCGCGTATCGGGAAAGCGAAGGTTTCGAATGCTATAGAATGCCTTAATGGACGAGTAGTTAATATATACTCTTTGCCGACTATACTAAGAGGACAGTATAAACTAGGATGTATTCGATAGAGCTATGCTAAGGGACAAGCTAGATATGCTTACTATTGGTAGGAGAACAAAGTACTAGGCTAGGCATTTGCTCGACGACTAGAAATGCCGTAACTAGTTACTCGATTTCGTCGATAGCGGGATTACAGAATCGCGCTACGGGACAGATACTAATTGCGGCGGGCGCGAATCTATTACCCTACTTAATCTCCTCGTATAGTATATAAAGTATATCTATAAAGATATAGCTACTAAATAGCATACGTACAGGATAGTATATACTATAAAGACTACGGCGGCTAAGACGGCGGCCGCTACGGAGCTTACTAAGAAACAGATGCTAGATTAGATAATAGTTAAATAGCGTTAAATATATCTCTAATTAGCCTAGGATCAGAGTATAAATGCTACGGTATCTGCTATAGCTAGTTAAGGGCGTCGAATTTAATAAAAGAAACTCCCAGAGAGCGGTAATATCAGTAACCTAAGGAAGATAGCGCTTATAAAGAATATACTCGAGGCCTAGGAGAAGGCTAGTAGCGGGGATGCCTAAATGCGCAGCGGAGGAACTATACTATCGGTTCACTCGAATCTAGATAGTAGCCCTAGTCTAGTATAAGGTAGATTAGTAGTAATCGATAGATACTAGTCGCTATAAGGACAACGCTAATTAGATGTCTAGAGTAGTACTACTTATCTAATGTCTAGCTTAACGGTACTACCGAGGTCGATAATATCTAGCTTCGATTCTAGGTATACTTTAGATTTCCTAGCCGATATAGAGTTAGAGTTGTCTGTAGGAGAAGAAGCAACGCCCGTAGTTCGCATACAGACTGTAAGTCCTCTATCTAAACGCCGTCGTCTTTATACTCCCGATTTATAACTAGTATTAGAGGCGAGAATACCTTTATCGTCGAACCGTCGTCGTAAATAGCCTACCTAACTAAAAATACTAATCGAGGATATACGCTATTTTGGTTAATTATAGCGGCACTATATATCGCCTTCTGGACGTCTGTAGCGGAATATAAGTGTCCTAGGGTAGTCGAGACAAGTGTTTGGTATAGCAGACCTAAATTAGACTATTAATTATACCTTCATTTCTATCTTTATTTCTATCCTCATTTCTAGCCTTTACTCGTAATTTCTAACTTATCGGACCGGCGCAAGAACTATACGTTTCTATTATATATAGCCTGGATTGTAACTATACGTAGCTGTTTACTATTAATCTTTACCTCCGAAGTCGTCCGTACGTAGGTAGGTAACGCGTTGTTATACTATAAAGGAACACTATTTCTAGTCTAACTTCGACTTTTTCTTCTATATACTAACAACTACTTCCGACTACCCTTAACTACCTTTAGTATCCTTTACTACTTCTAACACCTTCCCCATCCAGTTTCCACTCCTATCCGCCATCTACCTAACTATTCCTGTAGCAGCCCAACACTCGCCCGCTTATATTTATTATATCTAACGATAGTAGTAATAGCGGCAATCCCGGTGATCGCAGCGGTAGTCGTAGTAGCTGTAGTAGTCGCGGCGGTCGTCGATTGGAGCTAGTTTCTAGAGATAATTAATCTTCCCCCCGCCGCTTTAGTCCTACTCCTAGTAAGCCTATTACGACTAGATATAGTTAAGGACTATAGTATACGCACTTATTATAGTCGAATAAATTTACCTCTCCTTCCTAGATATCCGTTAACTAGCCTCTACTAACTTCGTCGAATACTCCGCTAACTTTATCGAATACTCTGCTAACTTTGTTGAATACTCCGCGACCTTCGACTAATGCTCCGCGCCCTTCGACCAATGCTCCGCACCCTTCGACTAATGCTCTATAGCCTAACTAGCGATCTCTTACAGGTACTCCGCAACCTCCGATAAGTACCCCGTAGCTTAACCCACCTCCTCTACTGTAGGTATAAGCTCCTTCTATCCTAAGCTAGATATATCCTTACTAATAGCTTATTAATAATACTAAGGAGGCGCTTTGCTAGCCTAGTAAGAATAATGTCTAGCTCCGTATCTATCTAAACTGCGACTATAAAAACGGCTATATCGACATTCGTACTAGCGTAAATAAGGATATAGATAGCAACCTCCTTACTATTTAAGAATTTGCCGACACCTATACCTAGGGCTAGACTATCGAGCCTATATACTATAGTAACTAGATTAATCTCCGCCGTAGTATATAAGGAACCCCGCCTCGGATAGCCAATACGTCTGGCGAATTTAGTCTCTATCGGGATACTATAGATCGGAATACGCGAGGTAGCTCAATATCTCCTACGGCTAGTAATGTCTTTAGTTCGATCGAGATAGTAGTCGATAATATATAGTAGACGTCAATTTTACCTACCTTTAGCGGTAGTAGTGGTCGTAGCGGCGGAAGCTACCTAACTACTCCTAGCGGCGATACTATTATAGGTGGAAATAGTCCTTTAGTCTATATTCGTACTCTAGGACCTACTAACCCAACCTTCTAGGGCGTAGATCCGAGTACTTAGCTTATATAAGAGATACTTATAGCTAACGAGCGAGAGAATGCGGGTCGGTCGCAAGACCTAGCGGTACGCCTATAAGAGGATATCTTTCGTCGAGAAGCTGCGGAGCGTAATAAGGGTTATCGACGTCGTAGTAGTAGTTTTGTCCCTAGTAGTAGCGGTAGCAGTAGTAGTTTCTATACTCCGATAGGTACTACTTCGCTATAGAACGCTAGTACTCTATATAGTAGTTAGTACTCTTATCGGCCGTTACTAACCTCTAATATAGAAATCTCTTAGCGTACCTATAATATTCCTACCCGCTTCGAAGGTCGGCCTAATATATAGAGCTAGTACCTACCCTATAACCGCTATCTAAAGGATATCTGCGATAGGAAGCTTAACCTAAAGGAAGCGAAGGATATATATAGGAAGACCGGAAATTAGCGATAGTAGCAGTATAATCCTTATAACAAGGATTAGGGAAAGCGCCGCTACGACTAGCTACTCCGCTAGTCTACTCTATAGGATATTAAGAGTCGAGTCGGCACTATATTTACCTTCGATACGAGTATCTTTAACTACGCCTTTAATGTCCTAGAGATATTGCGCTACCTTATAGCTCTTAAGATAGATAAGACTAAGCGCGAGGAATAGGAGAAGCGATAGCGCTTCTATACCTACTATCTCTATAAGGCTATCGAGGCTTTCCGCAACGGTATAGGCGAGAATTTTACTAAGATAGTTAAGTAGATTAATAAGGCGCGTACTAATAATAGTATATAATCTTAGGCTGCCTTATATTACCTCGGCTATTAGATCTACTATAGTAGCCGGACCTCTCGTATTAAGATCGCAGATCTCTATCCCTAGTTGCTACCCTCCAACGTCGTAATTAATAAAGAGACTAAGGTAATCGTACGTCGTTGGATACAGGCTTAGGGTATAGATAAGGCTCGCGATTAGTACTATAGTAAGAATATAGAGTAGCTGCGGAGGTTAAGGAGCCCGCTGCGGGTATGCTTAGTAATACGGCGGAAGTTTCTAATATTCTCTTTCCTTGTTTTCGATATTAAGTTAGTATAAGTTAATAGATTTAGGACTGTTTTTAAGGTTTCTAATATTCTCTTTCTTTCTTTTCGATATTAAGTTAGTATAAGTTTGTAGATTTGGGACTGTTTTTTGGCGAGTACTATAGTATAATTAATGTTTTCGAGGCGATACCGATACTTATCTAGTAGTAAAAGGATACTACTAGATACTATGAATTCAATACTAAAAAAAGGTATTCTACTACTAATCTTGTCCGCAATAAAGTCTATTAATCCCGCTGCAGAGAATACTACTTCTAGCTCTTTCTCGCTCTCCAATATAGCGCCGAGTAGCAGATCCTAAACGTATCCGCTATCGCTTTCTCTCTTCCTATAATAAAGTCTATTAATCCTACTGCGGAAAACCCTACTTCTAGCTCTTTCCCGCTCTTAAATATAATACCGAATAGTAGATCCTAAACGTCGTAGCTAGCGACAGTAGCGGCTCCTCGTCTTCACTTCGCCTGTAAAGTTAAGACTAATAACACCGTAGCGGTCGTCTCTAATGGCCGTACGAATAGCTAAGATGTTATTCTTAAGGTTTATCGGTAGCGGTCGTCTCCGGCTATATAAATAGCCAAGATGTTATTCTTAAGGTTTATCGGTAGCAGTCGTCTCCGGCTATATAAATAGCTAAGATATTATTCTTAAGGTCTATCGGTAGCGGTCGTCTCCGGCTATATAAACAGCTAAGATGTTATTCTTAAGGTCTATCGGTAGTAGAGCGGATAGGAAAGGTAATAATGGGAAATACTATTAAACCTAGTATACGACGGAGTAGCCTAGAATATATACGGCAAAGAAAAGAGCCGCTACGGACATATAGAATGTAAATAGAATAGTTTCTAAGGTTAAAACAAATACTAAATATTCGTATAAAACTTCCTAAAATAGACGTTATATAACTAGACTATAATTAGGTTAGATATATCTATAACTATATCTTTATTATAGTCAAATATCGTATCTTGTTCGTTGTCGAGCCTAGTACCCTCGGTATCTAGGTCTATATCGGGGGCAACGGCTATAGCTACGCTTTTGCGCGGGTATTTAGCGTTAAAATCCTGTACTTCCCGGTAGATTTTGTCGATGCCTAGCTAATATAGATTAACGAGGGTAGGCGGTTCTCTACTACGGACTTGCTAATATGCCCTACGGTATAAAGCAAACAAGCGAGTAGAGAGTCCCTAGATGTTATATATAGTATCCTTATACGAATAATTCCTACTATTATAGATACTAAATTCTTTCTCGAAGGCATTATTGACCTATATCGTAGCAAATATCGAATACGATATACGATCGAAGGTTTCTATTATATCGTAGGTCGAATTCTTAAAGTTTCGCATATTATTCTTATACTAGAGATTAATTAACTCCAGTAATTCATCGACTGTAATCCCTTTACCGCGTTTGCCTATCATATTTACGACACCTCTAGCTAGAATAGCGCGGCGGAGCTACGGACGAGAGCCTTTTAGTAACTAGATAAGATATAGTATCTTACGACCGTAATTATATTAGCTAGCCCCTAAAAAGACTATAGTAAGCTATAGTAGGAGACGCTCGATATAACTAATATCTATGTTCCGCGTAGCTTACCGGAGTATCAACTAGAGCTTAGTAATATAAAGACGCCGGTTAAGGATTGTCTACGCTAGATCGTAGGTTCGTAGTTCGTTGCGCGGAGGAGTATCTAGCCGTAGCGGGGATCGCCGCATCTACTATAGAGAAAGAAGTACTATCTATAGAGGACGACCGTTTAAGAACTCCTACTCCTTCTTAAGCTAGGTAGAAGGCTATAGATAGCCGTTATAAATACTATCTAGAAGTTGAAGATATTCGTCTATACTAAGTAATACTATAACTAGTACAACTGCCTTTAGATTATAGAAATTAGGTGGGGAATCCTTAGGGAAATACTCGGCATAATACATCTGCTAAATAAGCAATACGATAATCCTTGCGGTATATCTATAGAGCGCAACGGGACGTAGGATATAGTACTTCGGCTTCTTCTTAGTTAGGCCTTTAGTACTAAACGCCTATTTATCGTTTAAGATACTATATTCGAAGCTAGAATCGTAGCTAGTTAACTAGAAGAGGCGTACCAAAGTATAGTATAGATTTATGGCGGTATAAAAGAGTCCCGTAACGGGTATTATCTAGTCCCGCCGCTCGAATACCCTATAACTCTCGAGGTTCTTACTTTTATTACTATGTATCCGCTGAACCGACTATTAATCCCTAAAGAAAAGCTATAACCGGAGAATAAAGTCGGCATCTAGATCTAAGCGTAGCTTGCTTAGTATAATGTCCTCTTAGACCGCAGCGTTCCTATTAATAGTACTTTCGCTGTAACGAATAGTACCTAGCAGATAAAATAATGTCTGCTAGATAGCTAACTATTCGTAGCTAGGCTACGTTACGAGTACTTTAACTCGTAGATCCTCCGCGACTATAGCAAGCTTATTCTAGAAGATTGTTATAATAGCCTTATATATATAGTACATTAAGAGCTTCCGAGACTAGTCGTCTTCCCCTAGCGTAGCGGAGTTATATATCTCCGTAGCGTTAAGGCAGGTGTCCGCTTTAAAATCGTCGATATAAAGACTATTATTCGGACTAAGGCTAAGGTAAGGATAAAACTATATAAGGAGCGCTGTTGTTATATTCCGTATAATAGTCTAATTAGAAACGGTTTAGTCTCGTACTATATCCTAGAAATTGATATTATTATAAACTATATACTATATAATATTATACGCTAGGCCGACGAGTCTCTCCTATATAGGAATAAGCGAGATTCGAGCTTTCTACGATTTAGCTGCTACCTTCTACTAGCTTCTAGAAAGCTTTTCCTCATTATAGAGTGCCGTATACGCAGCGATTAAGCCAATCCCTAACAGTATATCTAGTACCCTCCGCTTAACTCTATTTAAAAGCAAATACCGACTAAACGCCTTCGCAAACTAGTTAGACTTATTCTAGGCCCGAGTATAGAGGACAAAGGCCGTAAGGATAAATACCTGTATATCTAGGTCTTCTAGGACTTTGTTGCGCTTGCCGACAAGAGCGCTACGGGCAAATTTATACTATATAGGGGCCTTGTTACGGATAACCTAATATATATCTTTAAAATGTTCGATCGTAAATTCTTTATCGAAACTATTATTAGATTCCAATACTGTAGCGGTATATACGTCCCCTATAGGGCGCTCTAGTAGATCCGCTTTCGAACGTATAGTCTTCCGCTATTACCTATATAGGCTCTTACTAATAAGTCGATTAAGATCACGAATGATCTTGCTCTTTTTACTACTAGATAGCGCGACCTATTTTGATTTGCGGAGCTCCGAATTAAGTATCTTAGAGAGTAGATTTAGCCGATAGATATACTTCTTTTTCTATAGATTGCTAGCCTAGTATACTACGACCTTTGCTATAGTAAGATTATTCTCTCGAATCTTCTACCTAACTTCGGTATACTTCTCCTTCTCTTACCGGCGGGGTCCGCGCTATCCGCTACGGACTTACTCGTCGGTACGTACTTGCTCGCCGCTACTCGTATCTATACTACTATCTATACGAAGATTTAAGCGTTAGGCGAGGTCCTCGTCTTCTATACTCTCGTTATCGGAATACTCGTAGGACATAAGACTTAAGAGACTAGATAACCTAGACTAATTACTATAGGAGTATTTAGATATAGGTCTAGCTATAGCGGCCGAAGACGATTCTGCTATAGGTAGAGAATAACTTATTACGGAGGTAGAAAGTAGTATATATATATATATATATATATATATATAATCGGCTTATTAATTTAACTTAACGGGTAACGCGACGCATACGGTACGACGAGGATATGTTTATACCTAATTATATACTCGCAAAACTTCGCGGAAAAAACAGTAATATAGAGGAAGTCCTTTCCGCTATAGATAGAAATTTTCACCGTAGGAAACTGTCGTTTTATTAATAGAACTAGGGATAATATATTCTCTTATATAAATGTTAGATATAGAGTACCTAAAACCTAATAGAAACGGTCTAGACGAGAATAGCAATTCCTATATTCCCTACGTTAATTAGTAGATAGTATACCTTAGCTCCGCAGAGTTAAAGTCTACTCCTATAGCGGCTTAGCTACCGTACGGGAAGCGGACTATTAACCTCCGCGAAAGTAAAATTACAAATTCTACGCCTTAGGCACTCGAATAGTGGAATCGCTCAATTCTCGTCTAGTCTCGAGATAGGCTTAAAGCTGAACGTAATGCACTTCGATATAAGCTTCAAGACTCCTGGGACGAATTGAATCTTCACTGAAAGAAGTTGAACATTACAGAGGCCCTCACTCACTTGGAGCGTCCCGTCTTGTGAGGAGGAAGATGGAAGATTCAGAAGCCGAAAGAGATCCCCTGGCAGAGTTGAAGTTAAAATGCCGATCTCTGCCGGTTGTCTGTAACTGTTATAGAAACTTAGCGCCAATTCTAAACGCCACATAATCAAACCTTACGAAATGAAATCTAACTAGTAAACGCTACTAAAAGAAGAGTTTCCACCGCTTCCGAAAATGGTTATCGGATCTCTACACCGCCGAGGAAGACTAAACGTTAGCTTAGAGGAAGGACTAACTATCGGTCCTTCTACGCTTTCCGGTAGGTAACTATGTCTATTTAAGTGCGTAGAAGTTATCTATAGAGCCTCTAGTAGGTGCCTTTACTATCTAAACTAGCCACTATTTCATAAGCTCTAGCGTAGAAGGTAGAGGTGTTAATCCTACTAGAGAGCGAGAAGGTGTCCGAGCCTGCGAAAATAGCGCCTATAAAGGTAGCGAGTGCTGCTACGAGTATAACCGTTAACCGACGAAATGTGGCGGACATATAGATAGGCTGTTGTCGCTTTCTTGAAGGGTAGTAGTGCCTTGTAGTAGCGCTTCCGGCTAGGCCTTAGTCGTGCTTTCTGGCGGTGGAGGTTAATACCTTAATGCCTCGTCGTTATCGTGTTAAGCACTTTTGTTAGCGTCTTTTAGTGGAAATGCCGGTAAACGACTGTTCTTAGTAGCCATGGCGAATAAAGGGCTTTCTAGCACCGTTTCTAGTAGGGCTTCTCGCCTTCTAGCTCCGCTAGAAGGCTCGTGTGCGCCGGTGGCTTTAAAGGTGAATAGTATAGGCTTTACTAAGGCTACGGGTATCTTTATGAAGCGGTTATGGCCGGCTAGCGTTAAGTCTAGTAAAGGCCTTCCTTAGTTCTTCTAGTCGTCGATAGTAAGTGCCGAGATTAGGTAAACCGCGTTACTTATCTACCTCTAAAGCTACTAGGTCGCTACGTCTCGTTTATACTACGTAGATAGCTCTTTACTATTACGAAAGCGCTACTAGACATCTCGCTACTCTTCTTATATAGCACGTTAGTAGTTACGAAGGTTGCGAGCCGCTAGATTAAGTATACCTACACCTCTATTAACCGGGGTATCGAGAAAGTCTATAATAAGCTATCGGCCCTACTACGTAGGATGAATCTCGGTAGAGTTAAGGCCTATATAACGCTCGAGGTAGATAAGCGCGTAGTCGTTAGTAATAGAGATGCCATAATATAGGTGGAGCCTCTATAAATAGCGACAAGGCAGGTAGTATTAATGCTAGAAAAGATAGAAGCACTATACTAGAATCTAAGGGTAGCTAGAACTAAAGCACTTACTCTAGGGCGGTTGTAAGGTGTTTTCTTCCTTACTAGCCTCGTTTACCTCCTTAACCATCGTATACTAGCCTCTAACGGTTAGCTAGTCGAAAGCAGGTGTCCCCTTTAAGTACTAGAAACGAGTCGCTTTACGGAAGTCCTTATTAGCGCGCTAACGTACTAAGTTAAGCAACCGAATGTCGATCCGTTTAGTAGCTAGAGTAGTGCTATAAATGCTAAAGCCCGTAAGCATCTTCTTCTCTTCGCATTTAAGCCTATTATAGTAGCCTTCGAGTAGTAAGGTTATACGATTTTAGAGGAGTCGCGGTATAGAGAGACGTGCCTAATTCGCCCACATTTCCGAGTACTCTAGCTACTAGTTACGCTTAAGGTATAGGGCCTACTCTTCCTTTCTAAATTATCGATACTATGCTACGGCTTTACGGAGTGTATCCGCGTATTCTACCTATGTTTTCGCGTGCTAGAGGGCATTATTAAGGCGCCGAGAAACCTGTAGATAGTGTTTTCTAGGGAAATGCTTTCGAAACACCTCTACAACGTGCTTTTAGCATAAATACTAATTAATGCCGATGTCTTTAAAGGCTTTCCTTACCGCGAGTTACTTACTACTTAAATCGTCCGTTATAGACTACCGCGGTTACTAGAGTAGTACCTATAACCGTACCTACTAAAGTGCCGCCGCGATGAGTACGCCTTTCTAGTAGTCGAGGAGAAAATGCCCGTAGGGTATCTAGGACCCGAAACCGTCGCGTACGTGTATAGTAAATAGGTTCTATAATAACTCGGTCGTCTTATGTATCGCGTCCATTAAAAACAACTACACATAATAGTTAGCGGGTGTTGTTTAAACAAGAAGGTTGCGAGAAGGTTGATAATGCTAGAATTGCCTATATAGCTTAGCTTCCGGATTAGGTAAGTACATCCGAAATTCTAGCATAGAAGGTAGGAACGACATAGACATAGACACTTACATTTCCAACCTCTACCGTCTGTAACACGTTAATCTACTACTATTGCGCGTACACTAACCCTAACCGCAATTTGCCCTCGATTACTAAAGAAACGCGCTTAGCGTACTACCTATACTCGGGTCCATACTAGGGCTTATCGTTGAAATCCCTTATC
Source organism: Pseudocercospora eumusae (assembly GCA_001578235.1). Lineage (NCBI taxonomy): Eukaryota > Fungi > Ascomycota > Dothideomycetes > Mycosphaerellales > Mycosphaerellaceae > Pseudocercospora > Pseudocercospora eumusae. Next base: position 113,537 of record LFZN01000062.1, read on the forward strand.
TACTAAATAGCATGATCTAATTAAGCCGCCGCGTTCCCTTTTAGCTTACGAGGAACCCTACGAACCTCTCGCGCGTCATCGCATACCTATCGGTTATAGTTACGTACTATATCGACATCGAGAAAGCCTATACTAATAGCCTCGTATAACGAGAATATAGGTAACCGTAGATCCTAAAGTTTAGCTAGAATCTAAGGTAGATAAGGGTTAACATCTAACATTCTAGCGATTAAGCGGGTAAGGCCTTCGTAAGGGGAACGCTAATCTATCTACTCGAGGGGGTACGTGTATTACTAGCCGGCTTTCTAGGTACGAGTGCGTTCTACTCGAATTTCGAAAGGGACGGTAGATGTAGCCGTTCTAAAGCGTCTACTAACAATTAGTATATAGTCTCTTCTATCGAAATACCCTCCGCGTCTACGTACCGAATTATAGCGATCGACGCCGTATAATCGAGGTTATTATAGAACCGTAACCTCTTACTATTAGTATTCGCGGCATGCCGATTCCTCTATACCGCGTCCCTACGACACCGACACCGACCTTACTACCTCTCTTCGTAGTTATCTTTCCTACGATCGTTTAGTAGATTAAATTCATATTAGTTCTTAAACTATGGATATAAGCTATTATATTCGGCCGGTTTAAAAACTAGGGTTTTCGTTATTTCGAAGAGTTCTTTCTTACGCTTAGTAATGTCGAATGGGATGAGAGATTCCATAGTAATTGCGGATAAGGAAGAGTAGCGAGAATAATGCTTAGAAACGTGGAAAGCGACGACGACAATAACAATACCTAGAAAAGCTAGGAACGGGTCTATACCATAAACATAACGAGCGGCGATTAGGGTGCCGTACGCGCTAATTACGCACGGGATAATTTAGTAGCGCTAACGGTAATATTACCTAGGAAGAATAACCTTCGCGCCACCGAGAATAACCTTCTCGTATTTACCGCCAACGCTAAGTTTCTGTGACAGTTACAGATATCTTCTCTGCCGCTATATTGATGCTTTCGAGCTTCAGGTGTGATCGCTGACTTCATTGCTTATATTCGGACGCTAGATCTTGCAAGTGGCGCAGCACTGGAGTATTGATGCAGCTAAGCTGCGCTGCGCTGCTGTATTACGGCGTCAGGAAGCTGGTTCAGCCTTGCCAGCGACCTTTAAACACCGCGCCTCTCAACGATCGACTTATCTACTTTGCCAATATTCTGGACCTCAGATCAATGACTTTCATCTACGGACGTTTAAGCGTGGATGAACATGAAGTTCGAGTGCTTATCGCGCGACCATGTCTCTCGCATAGACATGCTGGAATACACAGCCAGCCATATCTAACTCATGAATAAGAGACTTCCATCCCATGACGCGGCATCGTACTTGTGGGGATATCCACTCCATGCCGAAGCATCAAAGTCGATGGAGTGATACAACTGGTTTCATGCAATACGGAGATGGCTAGACGCAAGATGACATCTAGGGACACACCACATGTATTGTGGATTAATGCCATCTGTATCAATCAAGCGCACGTGAAAGAACGAGGGAGACAACTCCGTCTGATGGGATTCCAAGACGTCGCGAGTTCCTATCTATCTCGGGCCATAGATCTGGAGGGCAGCAGGCACGAGTCGCGATATCGGGAAATTCGAAGCTGCTCTTGGACCTTTGGTAGGCGACTAAGGCATCTCTACATGGATTCAGAACTATCGAGCGTAGTAGTCTACCACAGACTCGAGCCCAACCTAGACTATGCACTTTGACGATGTGCTTATGCAGAGACGCAACGACCTACTCTCTTATAGCAGATCGATACTAGATGGCAGGTTTCTTATTTCAAGGCACGAAAAGCTAGATGTACTTATGATTCTCATCATGGATCAAACGGTATTCAGGTACTGCATATGAACTCGCAAACGTTCTCACTGAGTTGACCTCAGGCCTCATAATCGGGAAACAGTTCGAGCAAAATCACACGAATTTCACCCAGGCGATACGACTTTCTCTTCGGATCACTTGCTTAAGGTCGTCGCATAGCTGAAGGTCGTTCACGGTCAGTATCTCCACGTTCAATTTCTATACTGAAAAGCTATCGAAGCCACTACGAAATTGCTCGACATTAAATACAACTTAAAGTTTGGACAGCAAGACTCGGTCGATTAGGATACTTTACTAAACGTAACACGTCAACGTCGAGCTTTGGATCTTCGAGACAGAGTCTACGCCTCTATTAGCCTTTCGAGAGCTATCTTCGATCTTTGATATCCGTCCAAGTATCATCGAGGCGGTTCGTGCGAATTCCGTATATAGAGCGCATGTCGACGTCAGCCACACCTTACTCGATTCGCAGGGTAGCCTAAGCTATTATCTTCACTTCATCCGGCATCGGATCGTTGTTTCCAGCTTCCTAGATGCGCTCTAAGTATAATCTCACACCCTCGTTCTAGATCTCATCGGGACTTAGGATGATGGACGCCACCAGCTGATTGTAGAATCTCGGCTGGAAGTCTTGCTAAATGGCTTGGTCCACGGATTCCTCGAGGACCACGATTCCTGACTATACTAAATGTGTCTAAGAAGTCTTTCGCGACGCTACTATGGCTTCTAAACTCACCAATTTGGACAATAATCCCAAGGTTTTGTCGTAGTTTCACGGCATTGGAGGTCTGTTCCATCAAAATAGCGGGCTTCTGCTGTTTCAGAAGAAGTTTGAACCCGAAAGCTCCGATGACCGACAGCCTTCCTGGGTGCCCACCTGGCAAAAGGACAGACTCGACGGAGGACCACTGGGAGTTGGCAGGAGGTACTAGCCTGGGATGGGTGGCAATGACTTCGACGGCAGCCGACCAAGAGACAGAAACTGCCTTATAGAGAGCTGGAGAATCACATCCCTTGGGATCTTCCCGAATTTTCGATCCTGTATGGAGCAATTATTGGCATCATTTGGGACACGGCTGAGGACTTTGACTTTCAGGCATCTGAGCTGTACTAATCATATTCTCATCGACTAACAAGACCCCGAATGAGTACAACTCCAGATATGCGATCATGAGCAAGCCCTGAATACAATGCCATCGTATTCAAAAAGGGCATGTTGCGAGTGTATAAAGATAGCGATTGGGTTTACGAAGCGTTTGCTAACAGATGAGTTATTTGTACAATGCATTTCGGACAGCTACGGCTTGTATGCTCATTGCAAACACCGGCTGAATACGAGGCGCTAGCGACTACCCCGATGGGCTTGACGCTCCAGAGCACCCTAGTCATCGGATCTCTATGTCTCTGTTCAGGGAACTGGTAAGACGCGCTGCGGAGTGTCGTCGTCTTGCGGTCACCGGCATCGGCTTTTTTGGTTCTTGTACCAAAGAATACGTACGCTAGAGAGACTGTAGTCCATTTCCGCCGAAGGCCATACCCATTCATCATTCGACAGGTTGATTGAGCCGGTTTCATCATTGCTAAGAACTGCTACATCGCATGGGGTATGTTTAGGCAAGCGGACGATGGCTTTGCCGCTAGATTGTAGGGCCTACCGGTGAGGATGTTTCATGTTCGATGACTAGACAGTATTGAAACGAATTCGACTGCTTTTGAACAGCATTGGCAGTGTTCGTGGCTTTTAGCCATTGCACCGGTGCAATGAACATTCCCTATGACATAGCGGCGACAGGTGGGCAAGCTCGCAGAAACTGTAACCTTCTAAGTCCATCTTAATGGCAGTGGCCATGGCACACACTAGATGTCGCGAACAGCACTCGGACTTTCAGCTCTTGCTCTTGAATCGACTGAGATCGCCAATGCCTTCAGATGATCAACTAGCTTAGACCTCTCCCTGAACTTTTGCGAACGCTTTTCCCCTATCTAAGATTAGATCTCACGTACTTCAATGGATAGTTTGAAGCTCATCCGCCAAATGACATTAGGCAAGAGAAAGCTACGTCTGAAACCTTCGATCGCGGTTTGAAGCCCTTCTACCGAACCAAGAAAGTCCACTTCCGAAATCAGCTACATGAGAAGAGCATTATTGCTTTTATCAGAAGGCGCTCGTGAAATGACGGAGCTCCATTTCTATGAGGTATCAAAACCCCGAAAACCTGAAATCCTGAAATCCTGAAATCTAGTATTCATTCTGCGAATACTGCACGAATACTTACTACGAGTATATCTCGCGGATAAGTTGCACTTGCCCTTAGCAGCTAATGCAGTAGCTAAGCGGCTTTCGGGTAGGGCACGGACTTAAATTTAGCCGACCTAACACTATACCCCGATATCTATTACTTTTTTAACGCCGCGTAGCGGCGCGATTTTTTAACCATAATTAGTCATATTAAAGCATTTTATAGTATAGAGCGAGCGCTATCTAACGATCTAAAAATTATCTAATTTAGTGTAGTGTGTACAATGTTCCGCGTAGTAGTAAAATGCGACGGCTTAGCGCCGTACTTTACCCGGATTTAGGCTTCCTAGATTCATAGAGTTAACTATAACATTATGAAAAATAGTCGTACAAAGTCGCCATAAAAGTATGTAATAGATGTAGTATTAATCTATCGATCTACTAAAGTAATCTATATTGCGACGATATTTGCGTATATAATAATTATCGCAATGTATGTACCTTAAAGCCGACTAAGCTTAGCTAAATACTAGCTTTCCCTCTACACGCATAATAATGTATATATTCACTTAATTCATGTGCAAATCGATAGATTAACAGATTATATATATATGAAGATCCGTGCAAAGTATTATACCTATTAGACTAGTGTGTAGTATGCATTAATTGCGACAATGTCGACCTACCTCCGCTAAAGCCCGCTTCTGCCTACCTAGATCGCACACGCCTACCTAGAGAACTATATAGGCACCTATCACCGCTACGCCATGCTACTAGAGCTTCTCGCTAATAAATCTCTTAGCGATAAGCTCTAGTGGCATGTTACTAGGTACCTAGAACCGTCCGCTTCCTCCGCTTAGCCTTTAATACCTTGCTAAGTAGGTTTAACGATGCACTACGGCTCTTCTATACTATAGCACGTAACCTAGCATTAAGCTCTTTAATTGCTATAGTAATAACACCGCCATACTTGTCTCTTACAAGGTCTTAAACCTTATTAACGATAGTAAGGCGTATACTATAGAACTAGCGCATAGAAGGCTTAACTTTCCGCTAGCGACCCTTAGTTTACTACTCGATAGCAACGATTAAAGGCCTATCTATAGTACCTTAATGCTACTCGATCCATAGCTCTTAAACCGTCTTACTATCTAGCATCTTAGTATAGGCAAAGTCTTATTACGGAGCCGGAGATGATGGTACGATAGGCGGCAGCGGCGGCGGAAGATCTAGTAATATAGCCTATACTATAGAGGCTTCTATAGCGTTGCTAAGCGACTAATTAAGAGCCGCCTACGGCGGGTTGCAGTGCTTACTACTAGTTTAAGCCGATAATATACTCGTAGGGTTTATTCGTATAAGCTCATTAATACGAGCCTATAGCTCTTCAACAAGGGGTAGATCGTCGAGTACAGTAATACTATTACTAGGCATTCTAACGCTTATGAAATTAAACGGCTGAAAAGCAGGTCTAGGTGTAGGCGCTAAGGGTCTAGGCGTAGGTATTACGGGTCCGGCAGATCTAGTATTAAACGCACTTATAAAGTTAGGCAGCGGCAACTAAGCTAATAAGCGAGATTATTAAGGACTCGAAGTCGCTATCGCTATAACGGCTCTTCGTTACGAAGCTAATATTGCCTAGATCTACTTATAAGAGGCGTCTATTATAGACTAGATCTACTATACTATTATGTTAACGACACGCCCTTCTATAGTCTCGAAGCGTTAATTAGTACGTTACTACTATTCTTTTAGCATATATTATAGCTAAGTAAGCGCGTTTTTAATAGCTCTAAGTTCTCGTGCCTACGTAGGTATAAGTCGCTCTATCTCCATTACTATAGGCTACATAGGGTTAAGCTGTATCTCTCGAAGGACATCCTAAGTAAACGTAACATACTCTTTCCGCTAGAACATAGGGTATTACTATAAAGGGTATGTAGGATAGTACTATCGTAACTATATAGAGTCTTAAAGGAAGATAATACGTAGGTAACGTAGTAGCTTAACGAAGTCTCCCGTAGTAATATCTCTATCTTTAATAGGCTTAGACATAAAGTATTCCTTAGTCTACTAGTCTAACTAAGGAAATACTATGTCCTATAATTCTTAAGGAGGTTAAACTAACTAGCGTACGAGATAATAGCTACTAGGTATCTTCTTAAAGCTAGTAAGAAGACGGATAACTTCTAGCGGTAGCTTATCGAGATACGCGTTAGTAAGAGCGTCCGAATTCTAGTGCCCTAAAGTCACGAATTAGCATGTATGCAATCTCGATCGGTAATGACCGCCGCGGAGGTCCTATAAGCTAAAAAATAGTCCGATCGATATAATTTTTAGATAAGGTAAGAGCCCGTAGTGCGTAGATAGTTAGCTATATGCTCTTTATGTCCTAGGTATACGTGGTTATAGTGTGGTAGGTAGTAGTCGATCGTTTGAAATCTCCGCTTTATACGAAGCGGTTTCCTTAGCGGCTATCGATCGATCGACTAAGACTATTAGTTAACAAGCCGAGCTAAGAAGCTATAGCTTCGCGATATTCGAAGACCGACGGCATGCTAGTATGCTACGTACAGTAACCCGATCGATACTAAATTAAAGACTAAGCTTAGGTATAATATACTCGAAGACCTCCTACAATATAACTATAATCGGTAGTAGTTTGCGCGAATAGTAGATAGCATCCGAATGTTGTAGATCGCGCTTTATAAGCTTCGAAATAGTAACTAAATTGTAACGCTTATAGACCTTCTCCTACATAGTTTCCGATTATTACTAAGAGGTTTCTAGTTATATAAGCATCTATATAGACCGGCGAACATGCGAGTACCTTTAAGGAACTGTTAAGTACGTACCTACAAGTTACATTTAATAATAAGCCGCACCGAGTACCTCTACTATTCTTATTGCCGCTACTCTACTAGAGTATATTATCTTCGAAGACTTAATGCTAAGCGCGTTAAAGAGTACCCTCATCTACCTATATTGTTGATTGTGTAGTATAGACGCGCTTAGTTATACTAGATTAGTAGGAAACATCTTAGTCTCGTACTAATTGTCCTTCTTCGAGAAGTTAGGCGGAGCCTCTTATTGCACATGCCAACGGTAGAAGAACTAGGTTACAAAGGAACCTATTAGACACTTCCGTACGTCTTTATTACGCATATAACCTATGTATTTAGCTCGATTGAACTTAGTAGAGGTCTTCGTTCTTATAATGCCGAAGACGATAATATAGTACTCTTACGTACCCTCGTTTAGTAGAGGCTTTAGTATTAAGTTACACAACTCGCCTTCTCGAGTATTGTCGCTACGTAACATACTATAGTATCTTATAGTAAAGTCGCAGAGGTTCCTTATGTTCTTCTAGGTCTTGTTACTAACTTAGTTAGTCTAGAGAGCGTCGATAATCTTTACGTATTTATCATTGTCGTACGTAGAAGATAGACGGTTAGCGCTACGATCGTAGAAGTTCTTAATGCTATACTACTATTCTTTAAACCTCTTAGTAGTAAGGAGGTTCTTTAGTACTAAAGAGCGGATCGCCGGTAGATAACCTAGACGGCCTTCATCTCTCTAGATACGCTATAGATTAACAAGTAAAGACACGTATTGCTTAATAGTTAAGAAGCCGACTTTAACCTCCTTTCTAGCGGTAATAAGTACCCTCTACGTAGACGTTAGGTTTCGAGGAATACGGCCGATTACCTAGTCGTCTAGAAAGTGCATAATCTTAGGCTCGGAGACGAGATCTTAGTTAGTAAAGCCCTTTACTTCGATACACTACTTCTATATACTATTAGACTACTATATATGTACTATATCGCTGTCGGCGTACCTAGAATTCTGCAATTCTTAGTTCGTAAGCTTCTCGAGTTTTCTTCGGCCTTACTACTAACCCTTCCTAAATGGCACGCTTAACCGACTAGTCTAATTCTTTCTAGTGTCTTTAAGATAGTACTATTATTAATTTTACGAGTACTGTATATATATTTTAATGGTGTTGTAATGTTATAATCTATAAGAGGATTAGGCGGTTAGAATAGCTGAATTTCGAAGCCGGCGGAGGTTCAGTTTACTAAGCCCGTACCGGATATACCCGTGCAAAGCATGTCCCATCTAGCATTTCCGTATATAGTAATACCTTTACGACAACAACTAATAAATAACCTAGCGTAACGGCATTTAGTAGCTAATTAGTTAGTAAGTAAAATGCGATGTAGAACGTGTAGTTTAGTAGTGTAGAAGTGTAGAGAATGCTAGCTGAAATTGCAGCTAACGGGATTAAGTTTGCACCTCAGCGGCTTAATCTACTGACATCTACCTAATCTTCTAAACCTTTAGCTACCTGTTCTTCTAGCTCATTAGCTCTATCTCTAGGCCACAATCCACGCCACAGGTACTAAATATCTCGATTATTAACATTCGAGTACTAAAGCGACTCCTACTCCAGCGTTACTAAAGCAGCTAAAGAAGAAGAGGCAACGCCGTAGTGAAGTATTCTACCACCTTTTACAATGAATCTTCGTAGGAATTAAGGCATCGGGTATGGATTCTATAGAAGGCGTTCGTAGGCATATTCGTTTAGTATTCGTCGATAATTCATATCTTTCCACCTTCTACCTTCTACCTTCTACCTTCTACCTACCTTCTACCTAGCCTACCTACCTTCCACAATCGTTATTCCTATATTTAGTGTACTTAAAGGCTTCGTTACGGACTAGAGATAGATGCGCGACGTATTCGCAATGTATTCGCGTACGTATTCGTAGTTCTAGGCTTTTAGGATTTTCAGGATTTTAGGATTTTAGGATTTCAGGATTTTCAGGTTTTCGGGTTTTCGGGGTTTTGATACCTCATAGAAATGGGCCTCCTTAGAAATTGATTCGTAAGTAGGCGGCGAGGGAAATGCATTTGCCGCTTCCGAAAGCTGTATCTGAGGACTGGATAATCGTGGACAATAGCCATTCCGTAATCACGAAGACTTGAATTTTCTTAACCTGGACCTCCTAAGCATGGCATTCCCTGCTTTCGGAAATGTTTTCCAGTTCATATTGCTGTTATGAAGACGTAGAGTGAGTCGGCATTAGGTTGCTATTTAGTTGATAGACCTCTTGTAAAGAATACTGATGAACGAGATAATTAATAGGGCCAGTCTTGGGCGAGATTTGGTGTATCGTTTTTCAATAGTATATGATTTGATAATGTTGTCGATCTACCCCTTTAGATGCCTAGGCGTATGTAGCCTATAGAGGACTTAGGAAGCATTTACAGTTAATATCCTGTATCGAGAGTTTGTCTATGTGGTCGGGAAGTGAAGTCATGCGTTGAGATTGTTTTCCCTGGATGTAGCAAGAGCAGCAAGAGAATAATTGTCCTTCGCAACTCGAAGACTTTCTTTTCGCGGCGGCGGGCATTAATAATTCGTCGTATGTATCGAAAAGCCATGCGAGCCGATTGCTCAGGTAGTACTAGACTATGTTACAGAGATTAGGAAGTCGGTTACGGTCGGGCTTAACTAGACCTCATTATTATTACATTCGAAAGATACCGAGTAGCGTAGGATTTGCAATTTGTCCTTCTTGCCGTCTAGTACGAGAACTCTATATCCCTTTTACGTCTTGTGCTTCTACGATTTCTAAGGCTCCTAAGAACATCGTTAGAATCGTCGTTAGCTCTAAAAAGAGACGTAATTCTAGGCCGAAAACTATTACTAATACCCGTTCTCGCTCCTATAATAGATATTAGAAGCCCGATACTTAGCGTCTCGGATATGTAAGAACAAGCGGATGGATTTCGAAAAGCATGCCGGACTTGTCTACTACTCGCCGACTTCACGGCACGCTAAAGAGAAAAGCTACAAAGTTGCGTAGGGAAGCATTAAGAGTTCGAGACTATAAATATCGCTCAATTCTTCATAATTCGCGCTTCTTAAACTATCTACGCATTACTCGGCATTTTCTTAAGACGCTCTTATCGATTTTAGCCTACACTAAGCCACCTTTCTAACCATGGCGCCTAATGTCCCATAGTCTAGTCGATCAACACGTTCAACGCCTCTAGCACGGTAAAAATTCCCTCTAACGTACTCACATCCCTAATTAACTTTTAGGGATTATAGACGGTAGTATGTAGCAACTTATAAGTTTCCTTATTAAATGCCCCGATAGCGAAGAACTAGGACTACTAACTTCCTGTTACGACGAGGAGGGGTAGGTATACCTTAATGCATAATAATAATGTTAGTAATAATGACGACGACGATGATCTCTATATAGTATCGATCTTAGCCGTAGACTACCGACGAACTCGTGCAAGCTAGGAGAAGTGCGTAGCCGCCTAAATACGTAATTAAAGTTTTACTATCGGTCCTCCTAAGTCTAGCCGTTTAGTCTCGATAGATATAGCGAGTAGATTACGGGTAATAGACTATACGGATAAATAATTAAAGTAGCGTATACCGTTATCGTAAGGGTCGAGAGATAGGTAGGCGGAAGAAAGTAGATAGGATGTTTATAGATAGATGCTAAAGTCGACTATTTTACCTTTCCCGCTACCTTCCGGGATAAGATGAGACTAAAGTCGTACGTAGGTAATATTAGTAACGCGGATGTAGTAGCTATATAGCGAGAGGCGTCGGGCGAGATTAAGTAGCTAACCGTAATACTAAGAGTTCTAGGCGGATTCCGGGTCGTTATAGACTTATAGTTCGGCGGCTACTTAGACTAGGGCATCGAGCTCCGCTATATAGAGAGGGGTAGAGCTAGCGTCCTCTAGCTTCTAGATTCCTTTATCGTCTTCCTAGACTATAGACATAGGATTGTTTCTTTAAAGTAGAGGTTTAAAGTAGGAGGGCACGTAATGCCGTAGTCTTTAACATCGCTAAAGATCCTATACTAGGGAAGTTATATACGCGGGCTAGTTAGCGTAGTAATAGTTCTAAAGGACTTTATCCCGAATAGGAACGTCTAGCGCATAAAGCTAGTTAATATGCTTAGCGGGACTCGAACTCTTGCGCGAGACCGACGCTAGCGAGTCGTCGTCATCATTTGTCGTACTAGATCTAGACGCGGACGCGAAAGTGCTTCTTCTCTTTTTATGCCTGCTACGCTTCCTCCCGGGAGTCCTTTCCTCGTCCGAGCTGTTATTGCTATGACTAGGAAGTAAGCCTGGAATGTTGGCTAGCTGCTACGCCATGTCCAACGTACGCGCACCGGCTTCTAGGTCTAGGTCTATGCCTCTCTTTCGCTTCGTGCCCCTCTCTACTAAATATGCGCTGTCGCGTGGCGAGGACTTCCTATTAGCATCAACATTAGCACCACTAGGCGTAAGTCCGGTTAAGGGTAGAGGCGCTAGCGATGGGAGTAGTAGTGGTAGTAGAGCGCTGCATGCAGAGTCGAGTTGTGCTAGCTACTCGAGGCAGCGCTGCTGTATGCGCGTCCGCTTGTGCATGCGTAAGGCATACTATGGCGATTAGTAGTATGGCAATGCAGTTAAGAACGAGGTTGAGATGTTGTTAATGTTTGTTGTTGTTGAAGGATGACGGACGACAGGGTATTGCCAAGACCGGGCGGCCAACGAAGCTTTGTCGGTGCTTTCGAGTTCCGACAGCCGAGGCGAGGCACAGTCCCCTACCCAGATCTATATAGCACTACCTACCACCGCGTACAATGATGAATCCGCCCAGCGCACCGCTTGTATCATCGGGAGAGCGTTCACTTCGCTGATAGGTACTCGACTAATTCTCCCCATTGTTATTGATTTCTAACTCTCACTCAGCAAAAGGCGGTCGGCGCGGGACAATAATGCCTCCCGCTCACAGCTATCAATGCCGTCATCGTCGCTGACCTCTGTCAACCACCCGTCGACGCCGACGCCGAAGCTTAGCTTGGGCGGACGTTACTACCGTACCCTTTGGCTTCTACCGGGACGTCGAAGCAAACAATACGGCTCCTTCGTCAGCAACGCCCCTGTTCAATCCTTCGCAAGAACCGCGCTTGAGCAATTCCAACATGTACTACTCCATCATGATTGACCTTCCAGAAGGACAGGCACTGCCTGGCTGGTGCGGAGAATGTGCCGCAGTCGTGTGATAAGGAGAGTAAGAGTAGGCTGTGGAGGTTGAAGGATGTGGCTTTCGGGTACATGTCGAGGATATGCTGCTGCCGTATAACGCGGAGTTGAAAGAGCAGACTATGGACGTTGAATGAGGTAATGCTCAGCTTGAAGTCCTCATTTCTAGCAGACCAGGAGCTACGAGTCTCGAGCTGTTCCTAGGCAACTACATTTGGAAAACATTATCTGGAAGGGTCTCAACGTTACCGTCAAGAGTGTGGTGCGCGGCCTTCTCAGTGGTCGTCTTCCTAACATGTTCTCGAGAGCAGAGGTAATCGGACGAAAGCTACTACGCGATGGAATGCGACGTCGCGTGGAAAAGCATCAACCTCGCGAATGTACATGCAGACGCTGCCGCGGCTGACACCCCACGACCGCTCGCTGTTACCACGAGATGGTGACTGCAATAGAGGCAGCGAGAGTCGCGACCGATCCATGAATTAGCCCAAGGTAAGCAGGCAATCTGGAATGTGAACGTATCGGCGCCAGTGCATTCATTACCGTTCCTAGCATCCTCGCTGCCTGCGACCTCAGCACCACCGAGCTCAAACCGACTTGTGACACCCCACGCCGTGAGTCGACATCTCGGTTGCTATTGACTCTCTCCAGCCTTGTGAGCCCTGAGAAGTTCAAGATGACCAGAAAGACGCCTGTGTATACCGAACGCCCCACAGTTATGCTCAACTGCGCCCGACAAACGTCGCCCAAAAGATGTTCGGGTCATTGTAACCAGCCCATCTTAGCCCTGGACACCCAATTGGAGATTCGTTCACAGCCAGCAAGACGAGATCTCTGACGAAAGACCCACAATTGTCCAATACAACGATGTCGCGTAAGTTTGCAACGGGCAAGTAACACTGCATGGATGTGCGTTCTGGATCGACTTCAGCTTCGTGTTGCGTGCCAGTATCACTCCTTCCCACGCTCCTTGTGAGCCGCCTTTACCAATGCAGCCGACTTTTATCTGCAAGCAACGCTCGCCTTTACACATCTGATGTCATTACAATCCAGACTGCGACAAGTCTTTTGTTGTCCACTGCGTAGTCTCGCGCGCATTTCACCATGAGTCGCCACGACCGCCAGAACACCATCAGAAATGCAAGCCAGTATCGCACCACTTGTGCCAAGCAGCTTAGCCTCAACAAGAGTACCATCCACTGACTCCATCAACTTCCTCCGCGAGCGCCTCATCTTGGATCACAATCGACAAGAACGAATCTTCAAGCACAACTTTCAGCGTACATACCACATCGACTGCGGAGTATCGAAGACATCGAATTTAAAAGATGTCAACTCTAATTGAAGCCGGACACGCAGCGCTACTTCTGTCAGAAGCGAGAAGAACCAGGTAATGAGAAAGAGGATCAGGTGCATTGAGCAGAACGCACATGATCATACAGGGCGAGTTTCTACGGATGCACACCACAGTCGATAACCGGTCAAAATCATTTTCTTCCACGCACACTGTCTAATGTTCGCAAGTTGATACTCGGAAAATTTGACGTTGGCGCTCACTTCGTGAATGTCATCTTCGCTCACATATGACGGAATGGCTGACATTGGTCTTGGGGTCCCATCTATTCACACAGAGGTCAGTATGGTCAGCGGTTTGTCATAGACCTCGCTGTTAAGAGTCGCGTAGCAGATGTATAATCACAGAGCATCCCCAGATCCCTCTCCCAATTTCCCTCCGCAGATCCGTCGCAGCTTCTTTCTCTTCACTTTTGTTGCTACTCGAGTTGCGACTTGGCGAACTTCTGACTGCTACTGCGTTGTGAATTGATGATGGGTTGGGTGTTGGCGGCCACGTGCTTCTTTGTCATACCAACAATACCTAGGTAGGAGGTGGTCCTACGTCTGCGCAGTGAACGAGAGAGGGACTTGAACTGATCAGATCAGACATGCAAATACCTTACTCACTACTGAACTCCCATCGTTGTCGGCTGCAAATTTTGTTACTTTGTAGATTTGCATGTGGTCAAGGCTCAGGCCAGAAATCGTGGTTCACTTGGACTTGGTCGCTTCTTTGGCTTGAACTACAATTTCAACTTGCCGCAATAGCAACCGCAACTTTGTTATGGCTTCTCATCTTGAGTGTATTATCGAAGGCCTGCTTGACAGTCTCGATGCCTTTTCCAAATAGCGAGCACGGCCGAAAGCTTCCTCCTCGAGTCCTCGATCTACCGCCGTAACTGCGCACTCATTTCTCCCGAATTTCCGCCATCAATCACCTTGATCGCGTCGTCGACAGCACAATAACGTTTCGCAGTGGCCTCGAATATGCCGTCAATAAGTCCAGCGTGGCCATACAAACATTGTCCATCTGTTTCCTCATTTTCGCACTCGTTGCTGCCAAGTCCTTTCTTGTCCTGATCTTTGCCTCGTTGATCTTGAGCACAACGGCATTCTGGTACCTGCAACACCTTGGCCTTGGAAGAGTCGTCTCTTCAATCCGTATACGTTGCTTGCTGGCTCTCCTCCTCGTCCACTTCCTCCTGCCGAGCTTTGTACTCCTCCTCTCGAGAGACCCCGACACAGGCATCGCACCCTTTAGAACATCACCACCATCGTCTATCAACGCAGTCGCCAACATTCAGAGCACAATCACGACCGGCATCCAACGAAAGGACAGCGCCTTGGCGGACAACATCCGAACAACCGAACTTCTCTGGTGTTAGGCTCTCACCGCAGCCTGTCATCTCTATCCTGCATTGGCACGAAACAACACTTTCATCTACGAATGGAGGTCCAATACGAGTTCGTGTGTTGGGTATCGGGACTTCATGTCCACATCCCAGTATGCCGAGTTGGAGAGAGAGCATTTCTATGGTGCGCCGAGGAAAGGGCGATGGTGTAAGCAGAGAAGATCTCCACCACAGGCCCTCCTCGCATTATTACGGAGTCGGCGACGGACGTCAAGAGAAAGAATCTTGAGTTCAAGCGTGAACTCGAGGCTCTTGTTGAGCAGTGTAAAGACGACAGAAGAGAAATCGAGGACAAGAGAGAGGATATCAAAGCTTTGCTACCGTTTGAGACTTGGATGATCCATGTAGCACAAGATATTGCCGGAAACTGGACGACGTGGAAGCCTTGGAGAAAAGCAGAGAAGGCTTTGCAGAGACTTGATCAAACAACGCAAAACCTCACGAAGGCGAGTGCGAGGGACTTGAGATGGGAGGAAAGCTTTTTGCTTGAGGATTCGGCGTGGTGGAAGCAGGCTTTGGAAGGTAAAAGGCTGGGTACCCTTTTGGTGAACTTGTCGCTGAGCGGCGTTGGTCCGCAAAAGTAGGACTGTGGTCCACTTCTCATACAGATCTCGTCGGTACGTACTCATACAAAGCGCATCTTACCAACCAGACTGCTTAGATATTGTATAGCAACTTTTCGGATTTGACTATGGAGGCAATCAAATATAATACCGACTGTCTTTCGTTCTTCGCCAAGTTATGCATTTATCTCAGCCCTATGGTAGGCGTGGCTTCGCTGCCTGCCGTCGTCGGCTTGGAGTTATTGCGCGGCAAAGAAGTGAGCGACAGGCAAGGGTTAGTTCAGACCAGCAGACGAGGACTTTGTGTGCGGAGGCATCTGGGCTTTGATCTTGACTTGACCAAAAGGCAATGCAACCGGTAGTCTTACGATCACGTTTCGCTTTGCAACGTTCATATCCAACTCCTCCGTCTCCATCTAGGGAATTAAGATGGCGGGAGAAATTCCAAAGGTTGCTTCAAGGACTTACAACTGCTCCCTTTTTTTTTCTTTTTCTTTTTCTTTGACACAACATCATTTCATCGGGCTGAAATTCCCTTTCATACTCTCGAGCTCCAAGACCACCTTCAGGGATGCAGTGCGCGAAACGATCACGGCAATTGAAGAGATAGGGATATGGGTATCAAGGAGAAAAGGCAAAGAAGACCCAGTCGGTTTTGAAGGTCGTGTCTGGATGGGAGGAGACTGAGACGTAGGCAATCATGTGAGATGAAGAGCGATGTCCAGCGTACGGGCGTCAGCTCCACGTGGAATGAATTGTGAGATGTACTATAGCCAGCCTAATCAATCGGTGTTAAGGCTTTTTCGTATTAGATAGAGGAGGCATGAGAGGGAATATGAGATCTGAAGAGGCGCGATGGGATTCTTGCTGTCTTTGGAAGCTTCCTTTTAACAGACGACTGAGATGGCTAGATGGGAGGAGAAGCTTGAGCTGTTGGTCATTCGGAATAATAATTCTATCTGGGACCTCGACTGCATGCCCTCTGTGAACGAATCTGCTGTTCTTTTGCGGCTCCGTGGTGACTTCAGACGGGTTGACAGAGGTCATCCATCCACCTACCGACGCTTGCTTGGTCTCTGCCCGCCCGCATCTCCTTCATCTTCTATGTGTCTTGACAGGCTCCTAGCAATGGCCTGGCCTTGGACAAAGACTCAGCGGGATATTCTACAATGATTCGGCTTTTGCGCCGCGCCCTCGCCAAACCCCCATCGTCCAGCACCCCCAGCGCCGAGTTTGCTCCATAACGACCTATCATTGCCCATTCCTCTTCTCTGTCCCGCTGTCTTTAAGCTTACCCTAAGCTGAAGACCTGTGTGGTGTGGTTTGCTGCTGTGCATTCTGTGCATCCTGCGAAATGTTCACTCTATCCTTTGCAGTTCTGGCTCTTACCAAGCAGCGTAAAGCTTGCGTGTTTCTTGTCTTGTAGGAGTCAACTGGCATCCGTCAAGCTCGTGCCGAAAGGTACCGGTATAGGTGTGTTGCTCTTTCTTCTTCGTCAAGAGGTGGTTCGTTGGACGCAACTCTACCGCCAAGCTTGCGGCCTCGAGGCCTTTAATACACGTCTCCGAGACAATTCGACTTCTTCCTGCAACTCAACGTCTATCACTTCCACCAACGCCGACTTCGCGCCCTTCTGCGCCCTTCGCCACCACCACCTCCGCGGCGCCGCCGCCGGCGACAATATCGTCGTCAGGCGCGAGAAACTTGTCGATGTATGCTGTTTGCGATCTACTGCAAGGGAGGGTCAGAGTGCGAACGGAAACAGCCTGTATCAGGCGGAAACAGCACAAAATTTGAGAGATATTGATGGAGGTGTGATTCTACACTGGTGCTACTATGATACACGCGGCGGCGCATCGCATGTCTGCCACTTCCCTCATTCCCGTACGCATCTTGGCATCATGCTCTTGCCCGCCCTGCACCATCCTCTCCCGCCAGCCCACATCCACGTCCTCGACTCCTCCAATGCTGCAGAATGGAAATGGTGAGCATGAAAGGATATGATGATCGTGCTGGCTGGGAAGGCAGAGGTGGTTATCGTGTTCTATGAGGACAGAGGTATTCATGGTTGTGGCGATGGTCACGTCACTCGCCTTAGCACAATCGCGTTCACATGAGACTCTTAGAGCCGCAGAGGCGTCCTCTCCGAGTCCTATCTTGCCAAGAGTCTTTTCTGACAGCGAGCAGACAATTCAATCTGGTGATTTAGAGGTGATAAGACCAAAATCATGAGCCATACTTTTTGCTTTGACTCGGGTACTGCTAGGACTGTGCAAGAAAGCCTAGCACGGCAGCCAACAAGGCGCTGTGTCATTTGAGGAGAAGAGAGAAGAAGAAGCAAGTAGGGATTTGGAGGTTGTTTGGGGGCTTTGGATTCTATCTTTGAGAGAAAAGACTATGAATAATACAGTGGCCGCAGATGGATGCGCGGAGACCAGATGCAATTGAGACTAGGTAGAAGGATGATTTGGGGAATGCTATGCAAGTGGGAATACTCGGGTTGCGCGACCCGCGAAGATGGTGGCGCTAGTCTCCTTGCCTCGACGGACATTGGTACATGCATATAGAGACCGAAATCAGCTGTGGTGTGTGGAGAGGTGCGACGTGCGACTCGACACGTTCAGTTTCATTGGATCCGACAGCAGCTGTCATGTCGACGCATTGACATTCCATGCATCGACATTCCTTGCTTCCTGATCAGTCGATCGCATCAAACTTGTCGGCGATGCCTGCGTCTGCGTTTTTCAAACTCCATTTCGTCGGCCCAGTCCTTTG
This sequence comes from Pseudocercospora eumusae, assembly GCA_001578235.1. NCBI lineage: Eukaryota > Fungi > Ascomycota > Dothideomycetes > Mycosphaerellales > Mycosphaerellaceae > Pseudocercospora > Pseudocercospora eumusae. The sequence goes on from LFZN01000062.1 coordinate 131,813, forward strand.
TAGGACGTACACTACCAGCCCATTCAATCTTCATCACAATTTACTCGCAACAAGGTACGATATCTACCTACACATTCATCACCCGCTTCCTTCGCTGATGAAGAAGATGTCGACACCACGACCTAAAACAGCCACGACTACCCCGATTTACACTCCCAAGACCCAGCCGCGTGATATTCCACAACAACGACATCACAGAGTCGAGATTCTGGACTATAGGACTCCGGCTGTCGAGATTGCACAATCGCCGCGACACTTCATCAGAGGCATGCCGAACGAAGCTGTCGCTGCTGAGATGATCTCAACAGACCTGATGATGACGACGCGCACGGAGCAGCTGCAGCCTTCATCGGAATCTGCTGAGTGCCAACACCAGAACGAAGAAGACGAGGATGACCTAGCCTTTCACATGGACGACTTGAGTGGTGATGCAAATGTCCATATTGCTGCTGGAGGAGAAGACGAATACACTCGGCGACGTCTTCGTCTCGAAGAATGGCTCGACAATACGCCCCGGTTCAACGACGACGACCCTAAGAGCCAGCAAGATGGAGGAGTAGATGCCGAACAAGCGGCGTTACAGGCTGCAGTAGGACCACCTGAGGGTAGCAAGCGCGGAAGTATATGATGTTGTTTGTGATGACGAGGTGTATTCTAGAGAGAGATTTTCGGGTTCGTCATATAGGCGAATGAATGGAGCGAGTTGAATTTTGAGGAGAGAGCTTTTTAATAAGATGGTCTGGTTCATGCTTGGGCAGAAAGGCCGAGAGACTTATGGCCCGATCGACGTGGAGAGTTCAGCGAAAGCTCGAAGACCGGCAAGGCAAAGAAGAGTCAAGAAGCGCCATGCGTTCTCACTCGCGGCGATATGGAGCTTGGCGGTGGTGCAGAGGTGGTGCTGTTGGCGTGCGGTGTTCACAATCGAGTCAAGCGAGATGGAAGGCGCTGACAGTGTCAGTGTCAGTACCGCCAATACCAGGTCGCTTGGTCAACAAATCGGTTGCTGTTCCGAAAGGATCCTGGTCGGAATCGGTCGCCGGGGTTTCTTTTTCCACCACGTCTTGTTTCGAGTGGCTTCATGTTTCGTCCTCTTCCTCATCACGTCTCCCTTTGAAAGCAACATCATGTCTCTCCTCGATCATGGCTATGGCACTTACATATCAAGAACGGGAGTCTTATTACAAGACTCAAACGACAAATCAGAGACAATTCTCAGACATTTGCAGACACTTTTCAGATATGAGACAAAGCTTTGTTCATGTCTAACACGGTATAGATAATATATTCAGATGCTTCCCATCTGAGCGTATAGCGCGAGTCATCAGAATTCATTCCGGCAGCCAGCAGCCAGCAGCATGCCGCCCAAACGCCAAACTCGATCACAAACTGCAGGTGCTCGTCAAGCGGCACAGATTCCAGTCCACAACCTGCTTTCCAATTTTTGACTTGCGCGAACTCTTAAGGTCTCCTCCTTGCTCCTCCTATTACCCCTTGTCCTTCTTCTTCTTCTTCTTTGTCTGATATACATGGATTCTATCATCCTTTGTTTCTTTTGCTTCTTCCTTTGCATGTACACGGGATTCCAAGAAACCAAAAGTGCAAACCCCGCTAGCGTGGCCATTATGCGGGAAACAAGCTGGTCGCTGCGTTTGCGGATGGAAAAACGACGAGAAAAGAGTAGGCAAGAAATTATGGTAGAGATACAAAAGGGGGTCTCTTTTTTGATTTCTTAGACTTGACTTGCAATTCCGG
>LFZN01000062.1:133740-169210 GCA_001578235.1 Pseudocercospora eumusae
CCGCTTCCCGTATCGAGCACCATTCCTCAAGGGGAAAAGAAGCTTCAGAGCGTGTACGCGCGCGGGAGATTCTCAATCGTGGAAAGAAAGACAGAAGAAAGAGATGTCGATGAATTGTTGTCTCCGATGAATTGTTGTCTCGATCTGATGTGGACGAACTGAGTTCGTTGCTGCTTCGGAAGCGCAAAAGTGGAATTCAGAAGAAAAGGGAGTCATTCGGGGCTTTGTGTTGCTAGACAGAGACGAGATTCATTATTGATGCCGAAGGGAGGAAAGTAAATCCTGCCCTATCCCAACCGCTCTTCGAGGTCATATGGCAGCTCCAACCTCACATACCTCTTTCCATGCGATGCCCTTTTGAAGCATCTCCAATCACGTTTTTTGCCGTATGGAGTGTTGCCCATTCTCAATCCTTTGCCACTCAGCTCGGCGAGATGATCTCTCCAGCCGGGACATCGGCAGTTCCAGTCGTCGTAATCAAGTTCTCGAGGTGTGGTAACTGGGATCTGTTCGTTATCATTCAAAGAATCACCGTCTTCTAGGCCTCCCTCTTCTGAAAGTTTGATGGATATCAGTTCTTGATATACCCAGTGTCGACTTTGCAGCATGGTGAGAGCGTCTGGGCAGTCGATGTCGTCGCCTTTAAAGTAGCGCTGCTTCCAGTGTAAGCGACGGGGCCGCTCGGTCGAAGGTGCCGATGCCGTCGTCGAAGCGATTAAACGGATGGCATCCGGGATATTGAAAATGCATGTGATCGCGTCGCGGATCCAAGATGATGGTGACGCAAGAGAATCACTAGAGGGTGACGAGGCTGACTCTGCGGGTGGGTAGAGAGTCTTGTCGTCATGAAGAGCCCAGTGTTGAGTCGCACAGAGACCGGCACGATCTCCGAGAGTGTGAAGTAATGTTTCGCCGTTTGAGGAGCGATGGTTAATGTGCTCGAGGAAGACAACGACATCTTTGATCGTCTGAGTATTTTCTGGGTACGCACTCAGCCGTAAGAGCAGCATATCCAGTAGCTCAAGCATCTGATTTGCAACGTACTGCATCGCACGATAGCGCTGAATTGCAACGAACACATTGAGGTCCTGCCAATCAATCCGCGCTTTGAGTACATATATCTCTTTCATTTCTGTATGCTATCCTTCTCGATACGCTGTTTCGGGAGCCGTACGCCGGCAGACTGCGATTTGCATAGAGATGAAGTCGATGTCTGTAGCGATACCAGAGCGATAGTCCGTGGCTAGTTTCGACATCTGACTATAGTAGTCGAAGAGCGGCGCCTTAGTGTACTCGTTGGCATAGAAGGAGAGCGCCTTTCTTTGGCCACCAGCCACCCGGTAAAGTGTTTCGAGCAAGTCGTAGTGGTCACGTTAGAAGATGCGAGTGGAAAGGAGTTGAGTAATGTTGTTCCAGGCTTTACATAACCAGCGTTGCTTAGGACACAGATAGTTATGGTAAGGCGATGTGCGATCTAAGACCAGCTGTTCGACCCTGAAAGCCAGCGTACTCAGTTCGGGTTTGATGGCGGAAACTTTTCTCAGCATATAGCAGTTGAGCTCGCTCAGATGTTCAGCAAGCTCCGAGCCGCTGTAGATGGGGCTATAGTATATCTGTCTAATATTTGGCAGGCCGCTCGTATGCCACTCCAGCATAGGGTGATCGGTTCCTTGGAGCCATACTAGTAAATACCACGAAGAGATTGTGAAAAGGTGGAGAAGGTGTTCATCGGGTAGTGCGTTGCATTAGTGGCATTAACAGGATGGTCAAAGAGGTGCGGTGATGGCCAGGTCTAGGGCCACGTTCGGGCTGCTGATGCGGCTGCGACCAAGGTAGAGAGTGCGATTGCATAGCGCATCGTTTCATGATTGCCAAAGATTCAGTCGTCCGGAGCTCTAAAGATTGTAAAAGTGAAGACTAATCGGTGGTCACGAAGGTGGGAGGAAAAGCGGATGCGTGCAGCATGTTGATAGGACAAAGACTGGACGCGTGCTTACCGGAACTAGCGCGCAAGAAACAGAATGGAGCAAAGTCAAAGAGGAAGAATGAAGCATGGTGTTCCCAGAATTGCATCGATGCAAGATGGTGTTATGACAATAAGAAGAGGAACCAGAGGAAAGTGCACGGACATGGGCGAGGCGGATGTGGATGCGGATGCGGGGGCGGCAGGCCGCTAGGCGCCGTGCGCCGTGCGCCGCAAGCCGCAAGCCGGACGGGCCCAGACCCCAAGTCCTACTCTGCACAATTGCTTTGGTATCCTCAAGGTTGTCAACTCCCGCTTCTGCTGCAAATGCCTACTCCCGAAACCAGCGACTCCATTCAGCAGCAGACGAGCCCTCAAACTTGCCTGCTTCGACTATTGTTATCGACATGTTCCAGCAGGCGCTCGTTCAGGGTCTAAGGCATTTGTTTGGGTTGACAGTTCGCGGCAAAGCATATCACATCATGATGGCACGCCCGAAAGTCTTCCCTTCTGTGCCGGCTTGGATGTGATACTGTAAATGGGCCAGACTAGTGTTTGAGAAGCAGGCGAAGTGCCCTGCGCTGTCTCCGATCGGCCGCTTGCTGGTGCCTCCGGTCGGTAACGCCTCCAGCCGCAACCGCAACATACACCGTACCTGAAAATGCGACCGGCTCGATCCTTATTTGCTCGACATATCGCCGTTCTTCAGCATCATTGCGAGGCGCCAGATGTTTCAGAATCACCCCTTCCAAATACCTCCCCTCCGATCAGCATCCACAGTCCGTGGAGAGGTGGGAATCAACCAAGCGCGAGAAAGACACTGTTACACTGCTTCATCATTTTGACAAGATGGAGCTAGAAGAGCGAGGAGAGTGAGCCAGGCTGTCGCATTCAAGTACAAGGACAACGCGGTCAAGCTGAGTTTCAGACGGCTGCGGGCAGTCGAAAAGGTATCTGCGGCCTTAAACATGTTCCCAACTTTCGCCAGCAAGGTGCAGTCGTCAGCATCCTGGAACGAGTACTTCCAGTATGCAATGCCTTCGTCAACATTGCCAAGGGCGAACTTGTCATCCGGTAATGTCTCCAAGCATCTTCACGCTCCTCGCGGTGGCAGCCGGCAGGCTGACAGCGACACCGAGGGAAACAAGGCCTTCCCGGCCGACAAGCCACCTGGGAAGCTAACAAGGAATCCATGATAGGGGTGTCAAAGGCCAGTGCGTGTCTCCTACGGACATCGGGTAAAGGAGGGGCTTTGCAGAGGAAATGAAAGGAGAGCATGATAGAGGCCTCTAAACAGCATGGTCTCAGGACGTTCGGCCGCCTCCACTGCGGGACGAGATCCTGAATGAACACTCCAAAGAGCTAGAGCCTCACATGCCCAATCTCGGTTCGAATATAGCAATGGTTCATACACGTCACTAGGCTCACTTTCCTCTCACAATGTGTAACTTACCTTCGCCAGAGATCTGGAATGGCTGCTTTCCAAAGGGAAGCACCATCACCGTTCTGGCCCAAAGCGTTTCGGTTACCGACACCCTTCCTTTGACGCTCTGACCAACAAGCCCAGCGAAATCCACGCCAACACTTCCAGCCCTTCGGAGGCCATGGCAGGACAAGGCTTCGTCATAAAGCAGCACCGGGCTCTCCATCTCGAGGCCTGACCTCACTACACGACGCTAGAAGTCGAGATATTCTCGAGACGCTCGGCATATCCAGATGCTCTCAGTCTACTACCGGCAACACTAGCTCGATGAAACAGACCACTTTCAACGAGTCCGTCCAGTTATCACTCGTGGATCGAAAATAGGGGCGGACGGCAGGTGTAGAAAGTTTGCATGAAGCTTCCAGTCTCACACGAGGCTACTCCTATAACTGCCAGCACTCAGCTACTTCTTGGGCCACATCGCGGACCTTGCGCTCGTGTCATGGATACGGGCACTGAATCAAAACAAAATCATTGCCATATATTGGCAGCTACACTGTTCAACGCAGCAACGATACTCGACAATACTACACCTACCGACTTTCTCGTTACAGAAACCTGCAGAAAGCGCTTCAGATCGTTACGTCTCTCTGTCCTGTGCGGGTCTTTGACTGTACAGCTATCAAACACCACTTCAACGTCTTTCCAATGAAGGAGCTGCTTCAGTTTAGCAATCTCTCTTTGCTGCTCGACCAACCTGGTCGAAGAAATTACTCACAAATCAAGATCGAGAATGCTCGAGGCAGACGCGATGTATCAGGCAACGTTTCGTATGATACGCAAAAAGACTCCAATGAGGAAGCAATGGAGCGACGAGGGGACACATGTCTGGGGTCATCTCTATTGCGGCGACTGGATTCGGCTACTCACTGACCTACCGGGCTATTGCTCTCTTGGCCGGCATAGGCGTGCGGCGGGTACCGCCAGTTCGAGTTGCGGACGAGCAAAGACATGAGATCGAAGACGCTATGCGCCAGTTGTCTCCAGACGAGCATGGGTTATCCAATAACTGTATTCCTATAGCGGGCAGCAAACGGAGGGATCCACATGTGCTGGAGGACTTCAAGACCGGTGATCACTATTTCACCCTTGGGAGTCCAGAGCAGAGCATTTCTCTAGAGAGTTTCAGGGAGTCCTGCGTGCCCTCACGCCAGCCCTTGGGTCAATCGCATACGACGAGCCACAAGCACACCGAAGTCGCATTTTGAGAGAAGTCGCATTTCGAGAAGCCCGCCAACGCCATTCTCGCTGCACTGCGTGCTTTGCTTAATGGCATTACAACGTGTACGGTAGGATGGGTACGTGAGTATTACATGCATCGAAAGCTGAAAATATCTCTCTGGCTGAGTGGCGTGGTCAATGGGGACAACAGTCGCATAGCAGTCTTCGACACCAAGCGCCATTGGGCATGTTGAAGTCCTGCACTCTTCAGAAACCCTCATGCAAACAACAAAGCCCGTGGCCTGGCCTGGTCTTTAAGAAAGACTGCCAGGAGGTCTGAATTCGAACTGGATTGGCATCCAAGAACGACCCATACATTACGCCAACCGGGCCAGATGCGCCACCTGCGCATCCTGTGGAGAGCTCAACGTGGGAAGCCTGTGGATGGCAATGGTATGCCGGTGCCTACATAAGACCACACCAAACCATCTGCTGAGGAATGACCGGTGCTTGTTTGACAGCAATGGCACGACCCTATCCACTCGTCACGAGAAAGGGCGGTGGAGTACTTCATTGAAAAGTTTTTTACCTGGTCCTTAGACTTGGCAGTTGGACCAGCATCATCCTCTTCCGACTCCTTACCCTCGGACCACTCATCCTCCCAGTCACGTTCGAGCTTAGCATCATACCCTAGTGCATTGCCTGCCCGTTCCTTAGCAACAAACTCATCGCTATTGAGCCCTTCCTCCTGCTCCTGAACTTCTGGATCTCTCTCAAATCTTCGTCATCGGTCTTCTGGTGCTCATCTTCTGGGACTTCCTGGCTGGTTGCAGCGCCCGACAATCGGTGTAGTTCGAGCTCGCGATGGCAATGAACGTGTCTGTTAACTAAGCGCAGTCTCAGTCGCCCCCTAACGAGCGCGCTGCTCAAGGCACAGTCGAGCTCTTGGTATGTATGGGATGTATAGTAGTGTTTGCAGATCGAGTGGAAGCGAAATGGATTGAGAGAAGAAGCTGACGGTGCTCATTATAAGCCTTCCGCGTGGATCAGAAGTGTAGAGACCTAATTTCTCTTTTTTTTCTCTTTCTACGAAAGTGAGGTGTCTGTCCGGAACCATTACTCCTTCCTTCCATGTGATTGTTAGATTACCATTCGCGACAAGGCATCGCTAGACAGAGGAATAATAAGAGCATATGAAAGTTCCATATCGCCTCGCCTCAAATCAACCAAGCACAACGCGTGCCAGCCGGATACACTGGTACCTGCATTGCGTCGCAGCGGAACAACCCCACGCGTAATGTAGGATCTGCAATGCAAAAGCTACACTACACTATAAGGACAGCATGTAAGCTCCGATTAACTTCAAAGCCCGTCAGATAGGAAGAGGCATGAATGTTTTTCCTAAAGATTCCTTCCCGGCTTGCACGATAAGGCAAGGTAGGCAGTAAAAAAAAGCAGCAGATTTTAGGAGAATCTTGACGAACGGAAATTGACTGCCCGGGTTTTTCATCCGCTGCCGCCGCCGAAAACAAATGCCTACTACTTGCTTGGTTGGGGAACATCAAAGGTCCATTCCGCAATATATACATACACTGCCTGTGATGCTCGCTGTGGAATGTATATACATAGTATCTTCTGCACCCAACTCGTCCGCATGTAATGAGTGTATGTACTATCCAGATGGTTGAGTTTCTTGACCCATCATCTCTTCCCAGCCCCAGCCTGTGCAGTCGTGTGTTGTCACTCAAGCAAACCTCGTCCATCACCCGCAATCATTATCGTCATTATCATCATCTTCTTCTTCTTCTTCAAATTCATTTCTTACAGCAACCGCCCGCTCGAAATCACGCTCCCATTGCTCCCCCCAGTGCACCACTCTCGTTCTCTTCGCACAGGCGGCATCATCTTGCTCCCCGCCGGTCCCCTCAACCTCGCTGTTATCTTCTTCCTCATCGTTGCGCAACGATCTACGATATTCATCCCACTTTATCGCGAGCTCAATCCTTAGCATTCGACAGTTTGCGAGGAGCAAAGTGACGGCATTGTCGAAGGCCTTTGTGGCCGGCGAACGTTCGACGGACGGGTACAAAGCCTTGGAAACGTCGCATTGTCTCTAGAGCGCATCCGTCATAATGCTTTGTTGGATTCGTAGAGCTCGACTTTTGGCCTCGAGCAGAGATCGAGGAGATGGTGCGCGATCGGAATCTGCTTCCGGCGCTGGCGCAAGGGCTGCTGACTTCGGGTGGTAGTCTGAGGCTTGTGGTCATCAGGCTTTTTGTGGCTGTCGGAATTGTTGCCGATGGCGGTATAGCGAGATGATTTGGTGTGGGAAGATGTTGCCAGTGGTGGTGTTGATGTCGGTTCTGGTGTCGTTCCTGGCCCGCGCATGGGGGGAGGGGTGTCAGCTGCGGCACTCATGGTGTGCTGTTGTATTTTTCGAAGTCCGACAAGCTGCGCGCGAGTTGCTTTCTGTTGCGTGTGACTGTACTCTGTATGTATGATCAAGGTGCATATGGTCAGCTCAGAATAGAAAGCGAAAAAGACTGAGTGTCAGCGCGGTGCCCAGTGCAGATCACACGTCGCCATGTCGCATAGTCGAGGGAGTCGCGTTCGCCCACCACTCGGTCTGGCAGGTAGGCGAGCTCGAGACTCCCTCACTCCACCAACCATTTTAAGCCTTGCCTTCTTCTTTCCGTCGTCATCTGCGATGTATGAAAGTGGGGCGTTCGTTGTGTATGTACTGCACAGTAGAGAAGCGACCGCAGGCCAAGCACTCAGTGTAGAAGCTGCGCGTAATCTGTGATCCGACAATAATGCATATGCCATGATACCTGCATGACTGTACGAATGCTCGAGCGTGGCAGTGGTGTACTTTTACATGTTCTCTCTTCCGGCCGCCGCCGCCGCCCAGATGACCCGTACTTGGTCGATGGCCAAGAGTTTTAACGCGAGATGCTTGTCTTTAAGCTTAGATCTAAACGTGGCATCAACGTGGCTTCGTAGATCTGGGGAAGCGGGGAAGCGGGGAGCTAGCCGGCAAAACTAACATTTTTATTTACGAACACGTTATGCCAACTTACATACGCAATGCGGATTTGACTAATACTATCCGTTCTAACTCAGCCTGGGTTCCCAACTGTTATGAACTTTTTACATTGTCCCTCCTGAATCCTATAGTCAACTGGGCCTGAGTACTAAGTATCAGCCACCGGGATGTGAGCATGCTACTAGGGCTTTGAAATCAAGTTCTGCCCGCCTGCGCGATGTGATATCATTCTTGCAAGGCCACCAAGCGCCTGATCTGGAGATATACATGAATACAATCTTGAAATGATCTCGAGGCTCTTCCTTCTTCTATACAAGTCGTCAAGTCGCTTCCCTCCTTTCTTTCCAAGAATGGAGCAAGGAAGGTCCGGACTCGGCAGCTGCATCAAGACTTGACTTTTTCCAAGAACCACTGACTTCCGGTTCGCCGCTCCTCGCTTCCGTTTCGCTTCGCTTCCAAGCTGCATTTCAGGTTTGCAGGCAGACCTTTCTCTGTCATCAGTCGTCCGGAGAATCAATGTGGTCGATTCGTCCTCAACTCTCCAAATGAATGAATATTACGGAAGATCTCTTAACAGGAGGTCCCAGCAGGAACGTCCAGTTGATAACGCAATCCAGAAATTTCAAGATCGCTCCAGTCCATTCTTCTGGGAATGCTGGCTGGCTGGTTGCTTCAAAAGATTCTGCCGCAAGTTGGTCCCACTTCCCGGTCGCTCGTTGGATGCATTTTGCCGCGAAGCCAGAGAGACGTGGGTACATTGATGGCTAAGAAAGGATCCCTCGCAACTCTTGTTGCTTGCTACCAACTTTTCACTCAACCTAGCATTCGCTCGTCTGAAGCTGCGTGACGTATGATGGAGTCTCTGGGCTTTCGATATCTATGGTAAGCCTAATGATTGAGTGGCGGCACAATGGAGGCTGAATGTTGAAGCAGTGCTGTTGTTGATCCTTCCTTGCCAGTAGTTGACATCTGAAGACCTCAAAGCTGGTGAAAAATGCCTTTATTTGGGGCAGTACTGCTGTGCTTTTCTTCCCTGGTCCAGCTCTGTATCCTGCAGAAGGGATCGCAGGCCCGAGAGCACAACTCGTAACAGGATTTCTATCACTAGGCTGTGTCATTGATCTCTTGCCGGTTTTTGATTGTCCGATCCGAGGTATGCATAGATGGATAGACCTCGCTGATGCAGGTCTGTCTACAGGTATTGCTATCGGTATCTGGACACCAACTAGCCGATCCAAGTCCTTCGCGCCAGATCTCGTGCGAAGGGAGGACTGCCTTATAGATCTCCCATTGCCACCACCCGAGTACGATCGATCTGCTATGAAGCCGCATTATCGTACCTTGTCGTCGGATTTTGTGAACGGTAACAATGCGCTCCAGCAGACCTTGCCCTCATAATGTATCGGTAGACTGATTGTGCTTGTCCGAAGAGACGTTTTGGGAAGCTGTACACACTGCCATCGGTTCTCGCAGACTCCCGCGGGGCTTTTCGAGAAGGTCCTTTGGAGAGCTGTACCTTGCTGTCCGACTGGGTGTCTGTTGAAAGAGTGTCTGAGGAGTTTGTACCTTTGCATCGGTATGCGCAGAGTGTATTGTTTGAGCGATTGGATCTTGCTATCGGTGTTCCGTAGACTGCTTTTGGAAGATTATTTGAGGAGTTGTTGTCCCTTGCCATCGGTATTGCAGATAGACTTGATGTTCGCTTAGACCATGTCCGAGGACTTGTGCCTTGCCATCGCCAGTGTAGATTGAGATCTCGCCTGTTGAGAGAGTGTGTGAGGAGTTGTACCTTGCTATCGGTAATGTAGACTTGCTGTTCGTCGAGAACATGTTCGAGTGCAATTGTACCTTGCTGTCGTGTCTGCAGACTACTCTTTATTGAAAGGTTGTCCGAGAAGTTTCGAGAAGTTGTTGTACCTTGCCATAGGTAGTGCAGATTAAGGGCCGCTGTCACAAGAGAGTGTTTGAGGAGTTTTATGCCTTGCCATCGGTAGGTATTGCAGACCAAGAGCCTGTTGAGAGAGTGTTTGAGGAGTTGTTGTACCTTGCCATCGGTATCACAGCTTCACGAGTTCATGTTCGAGAAGGTCTGCAAGTAAATGTTGCAATTGGAGCTTAAGAACAGTCCGGGATAGGTGCATTAGCCATTTTGGCAAGCCTTGCCGAATCGTACGATCGTATGATTATCGCAGAGTTGTTTCGATAACCAAAAACTTTGACGTCTGTTATCAGAAGACTGGATTGCGGTTGATGGGGTCGGGAGGGAGGAGCCGTCTGCTTTGCCAACACCGCTTTGTCTGCATCGCTTTGTCTGCTTCGCTGTGCCCTGCCAACGCTACTTGAAGACTGAACAATCATCCAGAATCTCTTTGGAGGTCATAGTGTGGTTGCCGATAGATAGATCTAAAAGCGGGAGGATTGTCACGTCGCTGAAGCAGCTGAATTGGCCATTCAAGAAGAATCATCGTTGTCGTACTTTGCTATCGGTACTGGAAGATTGATTGTCGTAAGAGGCCAGATGTTCAAGCCGTGTGTACTCGTCTTGGTTGACTCTCGGTCGAAAGTCGTAAGCCCTGTCACCACGTCAAGGTGCGAGTATATCGTCAGGGTGGCTTTGTCCAGGATCCCACTGGGAGGGTTTTGATAGTTTACCCACAACGTTTGACACTCCAGAGAGGCTCTTACTCCTCCCACTGCTCAGGCATGAGGCGGAGGACCTCATGAGCATGGTGGAGGGCAAAGAGGGCGGCAGAGTGCGAGCGGCAGAGATCTGGGAGGCGAACCAGATTATAGCAGGCGAAGATGGCGGCTTGCTCGGCTTTCGCCTTCTTCTCCAAGGCTCGGATGAGCTTGCAAAACATATTGATAACTAAGCCAAAGACTGGGGAAGGAGCAAAAGGATCGATGCGGTGAAAGGTTGATATCTTTTGAAGCACGAGGAAGCGCTGGACCCAGAGATACTTGAAAAGAGGCATCACAGCCAGGGGGGATCTCGAGGACAAGATTATGCCCAGAAGGCCTGGAACCAGAATTGTGACGAGTGATGAGCGTCGAAGAGAATATACTGACGATTGCTGCCTTCATCGGCTCATAGTCCGCTCCAGATTTTCACGCCGTACTTTAGGGAACATACAATGTTGGAAGCGTGGAAGTAAAGCCAGACTTCAGATTCTCAGTCGCCTGTTTGACTTCCTGTATGCGATGATATGGCCCCATGCTTCGTTCTTCCGACTATGCATATATGGATTCTTGCCAAAATCAGCTCTCAGTATCTGTCCACGGAGTCAAACTTTATCGATAGGCTTCGGAAAGACTCGGCTTGGCAAAGCTAACTGAGCCCCGAAGCCTCGCGGCTGGCCTCGCACTGCACTTTTTTCTGATATCTCGACTCGCTTCCGCAAACCCACCCCCTTCCCCCCTCCCCCTCCACAAAGTCAGCGACAGTAGCAGCGCCGACATCCACTTGTACATCTCCTTCACCCAATTCCACTTCGCCACCGCAACCGTACTTCAGCCTGCCTGAAGCCAGTTCAAGCTCTGCTGCCGCTGCCTCATGTCGTACGGAGTGCACGTTGGAGGCGCCGCGGCAGCCATGTGCATTCTTGGAAGAGATGGATATCGACAACCATGCTCTCTTGCTCACGTCGGCAGCGGACTCGACCCCGCTAGAGGTCATGAGTCTCATGACCTCTAGCACGTCCGAACACCGCCCGTGAGTGGTGAGGCCAGGCTGAAGCCAGTCGTACGGGCCACCTGGGAAGCAGGTAGGTGGTCGGTGCCGAGAACATGGACATTTCTATCGACATTCGCGCCATGACCGATCGTAAGTCTTGCATGAACAAGGAGTAAAGCACATCGCACCGGCCTTTCCAGGAGTTCAGCTCGTATTTGAACAGCAGTGCGTGTCTTCTGCAATGCTTCTCATATGCGGCTCTTGTGCCTTAGATTGCCAGTTCACAGCCCGGTAGCAGCATCTGCGAGTGTCGGAATGTTCAGGTTGAACCTGGCACAACTGTTTGCTGCCAAGCTTGGCGGAAGCAGCTTACCTCCTCATGCGCAGTCTCACAGCCCACCAAAGAACCACGAACTATAGCAACAGCTTCACCACTTCGCTCGAGGAGTGAGGAGGGACGGACATGGCAGCTCTTGGTTGCTGGCGCTACGAGAGCGGCAGAACCTTTTATGCTCTCAGCACACGAGACCTTGTCAAGCAGCCACCGAACCACCACCCAGCGCCCGCCACGCAAATCAGATATGCCCACGAATTCCTCCAACTGTCGCGCACGAACAGCATATACCTCTACAACTGGCAAAAGAACCGAGCCTCGTGTGTCGCTCGCCAGCTCCGCATCGAGCATCTCAAAGATCTCACGACAAAGGAAAATTTGACTCGCCTAATGGAGGTCTTCTTGGAGACCTGGCCGTGCTGGCAGCGGTTCAACCTAGATGAGAGGCAGGCAGCTTCTGATGTCCTTCTCAATTGGTTGAGCGACGAGAGTGTGAACAGGTGGTTTGATGAGAACAATGATGGAGATGCTGCGATTCTGTGGGATGAGACGCATTATCCTGCGCCGGAGCATGTCGAGACTCGGGGCGAGTCAGAAATGTCAGAGAAGCATAGGTCAAAACCGCAGCATTCCAAGTCGAGGGAGCAGCAAGCTTTCAGTGCACCGAAACAAAACCACAATCCTGAAGAGATGAATGAAGAACATGATTACGAACAAGAGGACGGCTTTGATAGAGGGAACAATGTCGAGGAGCAGTCTGAAGAAGAGTCCGTGGAAGAGGAGGAGCGTGGGTGGCAGGCAAAGGCCAGATACGAGTTCGTGAAAGCGGAAGATGAGTCGAGTTCAGATCTATATCGCGTGATCCATGAGTACAAGGGCAATTCTCTGCAATGTGGCCAGATCGTTCAGCTTCGCCAGGTGGGCAAGAACCCTGGTAGGTCTATCGCGTCTCTGTCGGCAATCGTCAGGTACAAGCTGACATGGCCTGCAGTTTGGCTCTATGTTGATGAGGAGCTTGATGATCATGGCTATCGTCGTGGCACTCGTCACTGGCATCCGGCCAACCGCCTCGAGCAGGTACGACGTCGTCGACAACCATCAGGAGGATGACCATACAAGAGAATGTAGCGGAATGTCGCATCGCAGAACTCACTGCGCGCCCATGGACATGCCATTCCGTTCTCAAGCCAAGGCGTCCGCAACTAATGACATGCGACTGCGTCTGTCCGCACAGGGCTCACGACCGTATTTTGGCCATCGGCGCTCCCCACCATGCACACTCCTCTCGCAGGATCTCTCGATCTCGACACCGATCATGCAGCCAAGCCGTATCACTTTACAGCCCTATCCCTCGACGAGGCAGTTACCGCGAGATCTGGTTCAGCTGTGGTGAAGCGGTCACTGTTCTAAGCATAACAATATTTGGTAACTACGAGTCCGGCCGTCTTACCTCGACTGCATCTCACATTAATGCCTTTTGTCTTTGTTATCATATGCAATCTATCAGGCAAATCTTGGAATGCATGCTCAATGATCTCAAACGGGTTGGAAGGCACCGGGGACGAATGCATGCTCAGTGAGGTCATGTCTGTCCTCATACACAATTGACGAAATCGATAGCCGGACACCCAGCTTTTCTACCACAGAATTCATCGATTGTCTGCCGTGAATCGCTCAACCCTGCTTCAACAGACCCTGCCTCATCTTGGCTGCCTTCACCCCTGCCTGGATCTTGCGACGCACAGCTTCCAGCTTCCTTCTCTTGGCGTCGTCGACCTCCAGTCCCTGCATCGACTCGTCTCCCACAACACTTTCATCCTCTGACACGAACAAACCTTCCTCGACACTGCGCTTGCGCTTGGTTGTTGGAGGCCCCAAATCGCCGCTCTCGATGCGCTTGCGCTTCGCCCCAGAGACCTTCGAAGCCCAAGACCCATCCGAATCAACACTCCTCTTGCGCTTCTTGTCCATGATTATGACATGATCGCTTTCGTATCCTCCAAGAACGCTGTCATCGTCATCGCTCAAGAAGACAATGCTCGGATTGCGCTTCTTCTTGTCGATGCCGGCTCCGATTGGGCGAGCCTGAGAATGGTCAGTCCTTGGACGTGAGCCATAAAACGGGTTGATCTTGTTACCTTTGCCTTGCTCCTGTTCTTCTCAATCGTGGCGTCAAAGACTTGGACTTCTCCACTCTCGTAACCATCCAACACATCATCCTCATCGTTGTCACGCCCATCAAGAGAGCTGACACCATCGACGTCATCGATCATCATGACATCCTTTCCGCGAGCCTTTTTCTCGAAAGGAAGAGCACCGCTCATCAAAGCCAAGGCTGTCGAAAACATGGGTCAGCGAAATTCCCACATCAGCACGAAGGAACAAGAAACGCAACTAAGGACTAACCTTTCGTCTTCTCTTTACCCTTGCGCTTCCCCTTCTCCTCGAATCCCTCCTGCTTAATCTTCACGCCATCGACACCTACGAGCCCATCACAATTCTTCGTGCCTGACTTGGCCAAACTCCAGTCTAAATATGTCCCCAAAACCTCATTCACCTTCTCCGCAACCGCTCTCTTCGCCTTTGCTTTCTCGCCTGGCCCATCGACATATTTCTTCCCAGCCTTGCAGATCTTCTCCAAAACTTTCTTGGCATGTGGTGGCATGGAGTTGAGAGTTGTTGGCGAGAGGGTGAGCGTTGTGTGGTATGTTCGGGGAATCTCTGCGGTCTCAAATCTGGGAGGTGGGTGTGTATGGCGTTGGAGGATCGAGTTGAGGGTTGCGAGAGGGCAGGAGGCCATCTTTTGGTCGAATAACCTGGCTCGATGAAGTAGTGTTGGATGGTTGATGTGTTGTCCGGGGAAAAAAGAGGGCAAAGTTGGTTGATTCGGAGAGATCTACGAACAGGACGAGGAGGAGTTGCAATGGGAGGCAGTGGTGGAGATATGGAAAACACGAAATGATTATCGAACGCCGGGCGAGACATCGTTGTCGTTCTCAGCCCGGCAGCTGCTGAAAGAGAAGTCTTGGCGTTCGACGACGTGGTTCCTCTTGAGTTCGTCAATGATCAAGTGGTCTCGATGTCCGTACTGCTAGAGCGGCATGTTCCAAGCTCGTTGAACCCACGACGCCAGTCGGAGAGATCTTGGCTCCCATGTTCGGGACTCTAGAATTTTTGCGTATTCAGAAGCGTGGTGCAGGTGTCCAGGTGAGATGCGGGTTGCCTACAGGCATCGGAGCTCGATCCGCTCGCCGGAGCCCGGAAGCCTCTGCCCTCTCCTGTTTCCTCGTCTGTCTCAGCATCCATCCTATTGCATCGTCCCCAGCGCAGTTGACCACGTTTGGCATTGTCACTTTCGGTAGACTGGCAGGTGAGTACTGCTGATTGTCTCTCGCTGTATATCAAAACAACCGGTTTTCCAAATCTTTGAGAATGCCCAAAACTTGGCTCATCTCGGCCGTGTCACAGCTCGCCTCGCATCCAGCTGAACATTGGAAGCAGAGCAGAGCATAAGCATCAACCGAGCCCGGTCAGCTCAACTGTCATCACTTGACTGACTCATGCAGCATGGTGTGTCACTGTGAAGGTTTGAGCAACACCCGTGAAATTTGAACTCGACGACCTGCACCAGCCAACAAGATGATCGTGACCGAGAATTTGCTCATGCAAAGTTACCCAGCTTGTCAAAATATCTTCGACTATCAAGGATGCCTGCCGGATGATGAATGCGGGAGTAATGGCCATGGATGGCTTGATTGCTCGCAGAGTCAGCCAGAAAGCCTGCGGAAAATGTTAGCTAACCTGAACGAGAAAGATCTGAAGAGTATCGAGGCAATCGAAGCATATGAAGTTCAAAACAGAGGAGGCATAAGGCAATCATTGTTGAGCTGCTGCGGACAACGACTGAGGATACTTGAGCATAATGGTCCCGCTGAAGATGAGACTTCGAGGAAGCTGTTGATCAAGCTTGGAGAACTGAGCGCAGAGTCAGAAAAGGTGGTGATATCGACATCTGTGAGGGCACAGAGATCTGCGAGTAGTAGACAAGCTGGATCGAGATATGTCTCACAATGGTCATTGCGCAGACAAGAGGGCCGCGCCGCCTTCACCAAGGACTGATGACCAATATGCAGGTGTGCTTCTGCTGTTCACGGCCATCGGAGTATCATTCTTCCTGGCCTCGGTCTTGGCGCGCCTTGGCACCGATCAGCCGACAACATCTGAGATCTTTCGCGGGAGCATTCTTCCATTTCCATCTCATTTCTGTCACAGCATGCGCGTGACATGCATGATGCTCAATTCTTATGCGATGCTGAGCTGGTCATGCGATTCGGGGGTTCCCCATCTCATATTAGGCAGCTTCGCTCAAAATCTGGGAAACCAACTTGTTCTGGAGTGCCGCACGGTCATACAAATCACCTTCTCCACATCACATGTTCCACTCACTCAGCAGGTCTGCAGTCAAAGAGCATCAGCAGGAAGCAGGAGTCGTTGACAGCCGCCCATGTAACCTGCTTGGCGCTGAAAGGTCTTCCCCCGAACTCACTTCGTTCTCCCATCTCTCCGACTGGCAAGAAAGCATAGCAGCAGATTAGAATCTCCATCTTCATGCATCAACGTACGCGAGCACGAGTTTCACAACGAATGAAGTGCTGAACGTGTACAACCACATACCACAACCCGGTCGATCTGCACATTGAGACCTATCAACACCTGAATTCCCATTCATTGCCACCAACCTTGGTACTAGCGGATGTCGAGAATCGAGCGAGTAGAACAAGCACGCCCCGATCCTGATTGATAGTGGTCTGCATCCATACCTCGCTTTCACGCCACTTCAACCTCTCCCTCCTCGCTCGTACCATTCACTCTACTCTTCATCCTTCCAAGTCCGTTGATTCAGCTGGCCAATTCCAGACCCAGCATTTCTCCATGGCTTTTGGTGAGCGCATCTCAGTTATCCATCATTCCTCCAAGTCCGTTGATTTAGCTGGCCCACTCAAAATCTTCCATTTCTCCCCTGCTTTTGGCGATAGTGGCTCTGAGAAAGGCATATGTCACTTGTTGACATTGTTCACAATGCTGCATACCAAGAACGAGGGGCTCGAGGCATTAGAGACAGAAAGTGGGATGCAACTCTCCCGGCATTCGCGCTTGACTGACTGAAATCGCCTCCTTTAGCATAGTCTCAATCACCTCAGCACTCTCGGAATAGTCGCCGGCGTCACCTAGGAGAAACTTATTCGACAGTGCTGGACAGTCTTGACCATGCTTCATAACAGGATCGAAGCGCTTCAAGCACTAGAGATGTGTTGAGAAGTCTAAGTCTGCCGGCGTGGCCGCTCAGCTGCCTCAAATCGCGTTGTCCGGCATGACGTCCTCGGCTTATGGCTCGCGAGTCGTAAGGTCTGTAGCACTACTCAGCTGAGTGCCGTTTGGGTCGGTATGAGCATCGATGCAAGTCGTACAACAGGCTAGCATAAAAGAGAGATATGCGGCTTGGTCGAGGCGAGTGTTGGCACCATCATCGACGACGACGAGCTGAAAGTCGAATCTGTGTCTTGTGAAGTGATGTCAGATTTGTGATCACAAGCACAGAGTAACGAGCTACGTACCACCAGAACTTGATCTCACTCCAGAGCTGGCACTCGACGAACCCCGCTCATGAGCAAGGAGATATGGAGTTTCCACGCTTGGAGGTCAGCAGTGTCGAGTGCGGTCCAGAACGAGATAGTCAAAGGAAGTATGATGAGGCGACTCATTCAGCACACAAGGTGATCATGAGACTTGACCTTCGCAACCATATTCATTGTCAATGCCTCCAGCGAAGGAGAGAAAAATTGGCAGCCTGTGTGCAAGTCGCATGCTGGACCATCAATCATTTTCACTATGAGCGTCTTCCGCTGCAATGGAAGAAGCCAGGTCAGCAACGAGATTGCAGACAGAGCGATAGTCGCTGACTCGTCTGCTCTGCGATCCAGACATTGCCCCCAGTCGCAGAGGGAACAAGCATTTTATCTGAAACTTTCTCCGTCAGAACTGAAATTATCGTCCTTTGCTTCTCAGTTGAACAGACCTGCTGTGGGATACCTTCTGCGTTAGTGGGCTTCCCGTGATCGCAGATAGGGGAACTGGACACGATCGAGGCCACCAGAGGACACTGGGCCCTTTCAGAAGATAGCCTCGTTACCCCTAATGCCCGCAATCAGGTATCCAGTCGTGAAACCGCTCTTCCAAATCACATGGAGCAAGAGACAGCATACAGCCGCGACTAGAGCCTGCAATGCCGCGGCCTCCAGCTTGTAGCCAACTGGACAGCTGTTATTGTTGTTGATTGGGACAGGAATCGAGATCGTAAGCGAAGCAATGGATGCTTTGCCAGGGCCACTGGAGATGCCGAGTAAGATGTCCGGGGAGAAATGTTGTCGAGAATCGTGGTGTCGATGTTGCAGGCCAAAGCATGTGCTTTCGACCGTTTCTGTTGGAGTTGCAAGTGGCGGCGATGAGGATGCCGCAAGTGCAATATCAACATGGTCTCGAAAGTTAAGCGAATCCTCTCTCTGGCCAGAACCTCCTTGAGAGCGATGATTCCGGGAACTATTAGTCCCAGCCCTGGCAATTGAGATTTGTGATCCGAATACTCTGGATAACGATGTGAAGGCGTCACTGCGGAGCATAGAGACTTACATGCTTATCATGTGAGAAACCGGTTCGGCCACGATAAATCTTGGCCAAGGTAGAGTTACAATACAGTTCGCAATGTTTGGCAGCGGAGAGAGGAAGGCCCGGGCATCTGGCAGGAACGTGCCTATCCAAGTCAATCTTTCCCACACTTGAGATGCTTCACATAGCGACGAATCCCAGAAATATGCCGTGTAAGAGAGAATGAGCGCTGTGGATGACGGGTTGCCTAGACCGAGTTCATGGGATCGAGTTGTGAACGAGTATCTGGTACCGCCGAGCGACTGGTGTGGCCATGACGACTGTGCTCATGTCTTACCGCAATTGCAGGTGGGACGAAACAGCGCGTAGAAGATATCTGGAGATTTCTTCGAAGAGCTGATTGTGCAGGGATGCAGACTCGATGCGTCCATCGCCGTAAGTGCTTTGGCAAAAATACGCTACCCTGGCAGGAGGGCCTGCACTTATTCAAGTCTAGGAAGCAACAAAAGCTCACAGGTTTCGGCGCACTCTTCATTCTTCACAGGCTAGTGAATTGATGCATCACCGATTGTGGGTCGCGTCCATACATGCTGTGACAATCCAGTAGATGGTCGTGTTTGTGCCACCTGCTGTACTCAGAATGCCCGTTGGTGAAGTACATGTTGTGCGCCGATACGTGGATGGCCGCTTCTCAGCGATTGGGGGCACCGGCATAACGTGGTCAGTCGATGACGGTGGAGCCGGTGATTGAGCAAAGGCTGAAATCTGCATGAACACCCAGCATCGAGCTTCCGGACTGTTGGCATACCAATGGCTTCCCCGCATAGAGCCTGACTGTCCTCAACAACTCTGGGTACGGTAATCGAAACTTCACATCCAAGGACGCTGCTGTCAAGGCGAATGTCGAGTATCCCAGAATCACTCAGATTGTCCACTCGTGGTTGCTCGAGAAGTCCTGTAGCTTCTTGGCCATATGGAGGAAGGACGCAGACTGTTGACAGGTTCGTTTCGATGACGACTACGAAGGGCGGGGCATTGGACGCAGCGTATCTGGCTATATGAAACCCCAACTCGGCTCAGGTCATTGTGTGGCAAGTTCCAGGTCGTATGCAGCAGCAGCTGTGTACAAGCATGCATTATCGCTGAGGGTCCTGTTACGGCAGGGCTCCGCACTGGTGATGAAGACATAATCAGCCGATACTCGCTGCAGTGACGCACATATTGAAAGTAACGGAAGCGGTGAAGGTCACAGGAGCGTGTCTGGTAACGGAGCTGCCTATTCTGCCATGTTCTGCGAGTCAAACATCACTTCGTGATATGTCCAAGCCCTCGAAGACCGGATACGGTATTCACCTCCAGCCATGCTTCGAAGCAATGCCTCCATCTTCTTGTATGTGAGAGATGGGAGGTTTACATCGTGACTGCATCGTCCAGGATTTCGAAACGGGAATGCGTTGGGGACGTGCGTGTGCAAAGGTGATATCCTCGATATATCCATGATCAGCCCCAATCGATGTTCTGACCGCCTTCAGCTTTTACCCGTATTCATGAAAACGTTCTGTCCATGTGCCTCGACCATAAAATGAACCACCCCAGCCCAACTTGCGGCATTCGGCTTTGACCACGAAAGTCTGTACGTCGCTCCGCACAATTCATATGTCGCAATTCGCGGCTACTCGCGCAGTACCACAGACTCAACATGCGACTTGGTGCTCGAAGTCTCATTACCCCCGACTTCAAGAAAGCGCTTCAACGGCTTGTTGGTGGCAGTTGAGAGCGCTCTTTTGGGCTTCTTCGGCGTGTTGCGGTCGCGGCGGTGAGCTGGGCCAGGCAGACTGCCACACAGGGACGACTTGTGAGCGAGAAGAAGGTAGCACGGAGGAGGGGGAAGAAAAGTAGAAGCAGGCTCGATGTTGATGTTGGAAGGCGGATTCGGCAGGTCAAGCAGGGATGCACCCTTTCCGCCAAATCCGATCTCAGCCATGCCCAATTCTTGTTCCTGCCGTCACCACCGATCCAGCTCAGAAGCCATGGCCGCGGCACGACCGGCGAGTGCTTCAAGTAACGAGCCAGCTGCTACGGAGGCGCTCGCGCTGCGCGAAAGATATTCGATATTCTATTTTCAACCGCACCGACGTTGGCCACAACGAGGCTAACTGAAATGGTCCATACATCAAGCGCTGCCGAGAAACAACCCGAGGATCTAAACACCTCTTGAAGAAGTCCGAGCAAGAGATGCAGGAGCGAGCTGGCTGAAGCGCTATAAGCAGCGCGAACTACACCGGAAATGGCCATCGTGCTCGCGACTGTACCTCGGAGCGCAGGTCAGACAAGCGTGCTTGCGATTACCGCTGCTCGAGAGAGCATATGGTCAAGGTGTACCGTGAGCCTCGCATGGATCACAACAATAGCATGGAGGTTGGCCATCGTCGAGCTAAGTGCCCTACCGTGGCTGCTACGAGGAGGTCCACATCGCTATTCCCACCGCATGCACGCGATGTTCAAGGCCTTGGGCATTTAGGACAGTTACGCCGAAGACGTCTAGGCCGCTGTCGAAGAAGCCAAGAAGAAGAAGAAGGTACTCATTCTCGTCATCCTTATCGTGTCGCTTCCGCTCTGGCTGTGTATTGCAGGCGACCTTTGCACATGTTAGGGCCTATTTGGCACTCCCTCTCGAGGAGTTGGAGCAGACTTTCCGCGTCGAATGCCTCTTTCACCACCAGCAGCACGCCATTGGCCCATCGCTGATGCCTATACAATCATTAATCTGCAAGCCGAGTTCGGGACGAACTACGTCGCTTCGTGCCGTACATCCTTTTGTCGCTTTCTCGTCCAGTCATTCCCATTTCCGTGCTGACCACGTCTCTCGATAAATTTTCGCCTGTGTCAAAGCTTGCTCAGCTCTCAGTCTCCAGCAGATGAAGCAGACTTTCCGTGGCGCTGGCATGACACATTCATCATCGCGAAAGAGTCAGCCATGGCTGATGGCTACACGGCCATGATTCTGCATGGTGCAAATCCGGGACGAATGTTGACAAAGAGGCTCAGAGCACCTCAAAGACTATGTGGAAATGAGCTAATCTCCTAGCAGACAAAGAGGTCTAGAGATAAATAGGGCTCGTATCTCTAGGTAGATAGATTAGACAAGTAACATTATATAGTAGTACCTGTTTCAACAACGAAGCATGCCGACTTGTACGATTTCCTTTGACAGGCCAGAGCGCGCCGAGTTGGGGCTTGCCGCACCTCAATGCCTTCCCAGAAGAAATTTGTTTCGCTGTGGAAGCCGTCGACAAGGAGAAGCATGCCAACGGCATGAAGAAGGTAATCTTCGCCTTTGTCAAGGCCTGCTCAGCTCTCACCCTCGAGGAGTTGTAGCAAATCTTTTATCACGCCGATATGCATAGATTCATCATCGACCAGGACCAAATTAGTGCCTCGTCTTGAAAATGGTATTTAAACAAGGGTACTCATGGGACATGATGACTCGAAGCAGGTACGAATCCTGCAGCACATTGCAGCGCAGCATGCGGCATATGAAAGCAAAAAGCCCCAAAATTGGACCAGCATCATCAGAAGCAGGAGCAAGATCTTACAAGTACGAGTATGCGGCATGTCACCTCGATGGACCTGAGCCTCCACCGGGTGGACATTGGCATCTGCAATGCAGTTGTCAGCATGTCGCCAAAGTATAGTCTATATTTCGGGAGTTCAGTCGAACTTCATATCTGGTACCACGCTGATACTGAGGACATGTTGAATGGCTACCATCTTGCCAACCAAGCATCGAAACCTGGGCTACTGGACTTCGCCATGTTGAAGACCTTGCATGAGCTCGCGGGCGAACCTGCGAACAGCTTTGCAGTCCAAGCAAGGTGTATCAACAATGTGTATGTACGCGTGCTCTGAGAAGATTCAACTATGCTGCCAGGGTGAAGGAATGTGTGTCCCCGACTGAGACAGCGCTACGGGAACTCGCCAACCATGTCAGACCACAGCCTGACCGGGGCTTTGAAGTCCTGGGCGTCAAAGTTGGTTTGGGAACAGCTGCCCGCAGGGCCGGATCACCAACCGGCACCGCAGGAAACACCAGCAGCAGAACTCGAATCATCGTATACGACATTCCTCAGCAGCTTTAGCAGCTACGCCTGCTGTGAACATACTCCTCGGCACTCCATCCAGAGGCGGATAGATCTTAGTCTCCAATGTCTCCCACCCCCAGCGCTGCCACCACCATCCCTGACCTTCGTGGAGTCCTTCCCCAAAAATTTGCTTGCCTGAGACGTTCACAATCACAAGCATTCCAAAGGGCGTTCAAGGAAACTCGCCGCAACTATACCCACCATGTACTCGGAATTCTCCTTACGAACTAAGAATTCATCTCCGTGCTTCGTGGTTGGCATGGCGCTTTCTACATTGTTGCCGCTGAGGCCTTCCTATCAATCAGTTGCTGCGAATGGCACACTGACACTTTTGGCACGGCCATGGCTTTCCAGAATGCACTTCCCAAGCGCGCTGTGGTGCGGCAGGGCTACAGCAGTTGATATGAAGTGGATACAGGCGGACCGTGTCAGTCGAGGAGGGATGGCTACAGAACATCTACGACTCACGATCCACGATCCACGATCCACGATCCACGATCCACGATCCATTGTGCTATTTGTACATGAGGTCTACTCTCGGGAAGAGTCCTATTCCCGAACGCGCTGCTCAGATGAGTGGCAGTCTTAGCAATACGTCAGCCTTACTGCACACAATCCGCTCTTCAATGTTTCGGTTATGGTTCCGCGATCTCCTCTCCTCGTGGTCATGCTCTGTCCTCTTCCCAAGTCGTATGACAGCCCGAAGCAGTACCAGATCAGCAAGATCGAGTAGGCAGGACGTAGTTAAGTCCATCATGATGCAGTTCTATCAGCTTCACTCTAGAGGATGCGAGCCTACGGAGATCGGTGGACAAAGTTCGGTCTTCACTGAAAACTCTCAAGCCCTCTTGCTGCTTTGAAGATGAAAACAATCCTGTCACCCTTTTTTCCAACGAGAAGTAAGCCGCTTAGTCGGGAATGTGTCTTTGACCAGGCGGAACCGCTGTCGTTCGAAGAGGTTGGGTCAAACTCAGCTCAAAATTGCTATGAGAAAGCATCTGTTCG
Source organism: Pseudocercospora eumusae (assembly GCA_001578235.1). Taxonomy (NCBI): domain Eukaryota; kingdom Fungi; phylum Ascomycota; class Dothideomycetes; order Mycosphaerellales; family Mycosphaerellaceae; genus Pseudocercospora; species Pseudocercospora eumusae. The sequence continues at coordinate 157,211 of LFZN01000062.1, forward strand.
CCTAGGAGCCTCGATCTGATCAGCTCGACCTGGGTATGCATTGCGATTTAGGAGAGAATGGCAAGGTTGATAACGATATGGCTGCCACGCCTTGGATCGTGGTTTCTTTGCGCTGCAGCTGGACACTAGTAAGATTAAGGACACTGGTGAGAAGAGAACACGTCGCTCACCCATGATTTCCTCCAAGAGACTGAAAGTGATATGACTCGTGCTGCCTGGGGCGAGCCTGAGTATAGTCGCAACGTCAGCATCTCAGTGGCTACTGGCGTTCAGCCTACGGAAAGCAAGCGAGAGCCCAAGATGTTATTTGCGTGTGTGAGAAGCCAAGGGAATATGAGACTGCTGATTCTCGTCGGAAATGCGCTTCCCAAGCTCCAGGCCTCATTCACCGTGATTCAGCGCCGAACTCTGCCATCATCAAGCCCATCTCTTTGCCTTTCTTCGCTCTCTTGATCACTTTTGCTGTGCTTGTAATGGTTGCTCAATGTGGGAGCAGATTGCAGTAAGATGCTTGTCGATGGGACAGAGACCGATGACCCACGGTACATGTTCTAAAAGTGTGCAGGTCGATGTGAGATGAAGTGTGGTGTCTTGTGAGATTTCCAAGAACGCTGTGAGGCTTCCCTTGGCTCTACAAACAGAGACCGAGGGGACCCTGTCAGACCGTGACGTAGAACTGCTGCTGCGTGATGATTTCAGCAAGAGCAAGCGACTCGACCCGTATTCCTCAGGTCTTTCTCCAGAGTCTGGATCGCAATAATAATATGAGCAACGCCTCGCTGCGCTGAACGAGCCGCCATCACCTCCGATCACGATGTCTCTATCGATGCCCTCCGAGCGGAGTCACACTCCTTCCCCCCGACCGTCATCGCTATGAAACACGAGTATAGCCTGTCGCTCATCCGTACCTCTGAGTCGGCTACGGCGAGCATCCCGTCGCATGTACACGCGACTCTGGTCGAGACGGTCACCATCCCTCGCAGCTGCCACTCCTCCTTTCCTGCCTTGCACTGTCTTCAGGTAGCGCTATCGGAGACACCTCGCGCCCGGTAGGATTCGCTCGGGAATATCGCCTAATTCTCTGGTCAGGAGTGGCGGCGGCGCCGCAGGAGTTGTCTGCAAGACCGGTACCGATCCTGAATGAATAATACCGCGGCCTGACGCATCTTGAAGAACATGCGGTTCCAAAGCTTGGCTCCCTCCAGTACTCACGTCATTCATTGTCACGGGAATGGCAGCCGAACGATACCACGACTTCTCAGCATAGTAGAATAATGGCATAGTCTGCATCCGCAGCACAAGATTGGAGGACTACAGCGTCAAGAAACATCCTTTCGCCTCCGGCATGGATAGGGCAGTTGTCGATTCTGTGCAGAAGCCTAGATGCACTCTGCACCGAGTCGACGAGCAGGGCGTAGCAAGATACTTACAACCAGCTCTATGTGATCCGCTTGTGCTTGGCCGGCCAGGAGCTGGAGGGTGAAGACGACAAGAGCGAGGACGTATGCTGGCTGATGTACCACGTGGGCAAGGACGATGAGCACTGAAGCCTCTTGAAGACAGTACTCTTAACTGTCTGGCCTGATATCCTTCATTGATGTTCGTGAAAGCAATTCAGCGTAGAACAGAATTATTCCAGGCAGACAGATGCATTTCGCTTGCGTGGACGCATTGATTCTCGAACACTGACAGACCTTCGTTTGAGATGTAGACCTACTCATCCCTAGCACCTCTCATCCATGAGAATCATATTCCGCTGCCCGGGTCGTCAGTCAGCTGAGAGCCTCGGACAGTCGTCTGGTCTTGCAAGCGGGTCTTGTTTAGGCAAAGATTGCTCGGTGAGGGTTCCCAAACGACGGATCAGACGCAATGTCAAGCTCTGTCTGCATTCTTCACTCAAATGCGACGCCTTTACAACTAGCACGAACTCTGCTTATGGGTTCTTGTTGCACATTGTGGAGAAACTATCTACGGGTCGGCTGCAGTGGCGCTCCTGGATCTTGTCTAGTAACTGCGATGTCATCAACGACGTCAGTCGCTGAGCTCTTGACACAGCAGATGCCGCTGCGGTGAGGAGACCCTCGAAACGTCTTGTGACCAGCAGCAGAAGGGATGCTAAGCCCATGTCTAGCAAGCTTCGCACTATCATTGCCTCTTGTAGAACGAGCGAGCTGTAATGTGTGGAGCTCATCTGCTGCTTCATGCTCGTCCTGATTCTCGCCGCCTTCTACATCAGGTCCGCCCTTCGTCTGCTTCTCCGCAGCGCCCGGCTTCCTTGACGTGAACGTGCTGACGATGCGCTTCTTTTTCACGGGCTCATTCACGCCATCTGTAATGGATGTGGCGAAGTCGTATCGCAACGCCTCCGCTTCGCAAGCTTTATGTTGGATGCAGTTCAATGGCCGCTATTCACCGTGTTGATTTTCGCACTTGTGCGCTGACGCTTCGTATATCGATTTCCCACCGATAGGATCCTCATGAGCTCGAGAGCGTGTCTTGCATGCGTGCAGGCAAGCAGAAGCACAAAGTCGTTGAGAAAAGCTTCGAGCTTACCCATCCCGAGAGATATGGTCATTAGTCATTTCCTTCGGATCGGCGGAACTATTCTGCCGCGACCCCCTTCGACAGATTTCTTCTTACAGATCAACCATTTGCGCAACACGCTCGAACAAGCCTACGTGAGCAGTTGAAAGAAAGAGCTGGCTGGCTGCTGACGGTGAAGGTCAATGAGAGGAAGGGCTTAACAAGCATCTGAAAGAGATCGCAAACTGGGAACGGAGATTCGAACCTCCGCGGCACCACACCACAATGCTAAGCTCTGTGTTCTCTCCGAACAACATTACTTATCCCAACGCGGGCCAGGACTGACCAACCTGTGTTGACCACCACTATTTCCGCACAGCAAACACCTCCTCTCGAGAACCTGCTGAGTATTGCAGGACTGAAAGTGCCGTCGCAGAGATGAATGCTACCAAAACACTCAATTCCATGGAGATCATCGCACGCTCTCATACTCTCCTCACGCTGCTGGGCTTCGACACCTGCTCACTTTTCTGATCCCTTCATGGACGGAGCTGAGCACAACAAAGTTGAGCGGCTTTTCCCATCCAATGCCTGGGCTAGGCGCGACCACTCGTCGACCTTGTGGTTGGCTCGAAGGATGATGCGCAAGAGGGAGACCGCACAATGAGTGAGCTCGCTGTTGCCGAAGGTTTGGAGTAAGAACCGGCCCGTTTTGTTGAGGGGAAGAGGGAAATAGGCCCGAAGTGGATATGGATATGTCTCGGCTGAGAGAAGCCACTTCCGCGAGACTTTCACGCCATCCTTCCCATTCGCTGATCCAGCATATCTTCTTACTACATTTGATGATTCTGCAAGTATGATCGGCATCTAGTCAGCATGATGGCGCTGTCCTTATACAGACGTCACGGACAATCACTCTTTGTCGATCTCCATCCTCGTTGGCCGCAATGACCGCGGTCTGACCCCATCCACCCGGCAATCGCAGCGCACCATGTCAAGATGGTCCATCGGCCGGATCGTCACGCATTCAAGATCCATATCGTACTCCTTTGATCCTGGTCATGCTGAGCTCCAGCCAAGGCATGGAAATGAACAGATTCTGCAATCCCTAGTCATGCTCAGCCGCCACATGACTGGGTCGCCAAGGCCTAGCAAAAGCTCGTGCTACGAGATCAATGCCTGTCCACAATCGGAAACTGAGACTTAGTCCCTTGACGTTGATGTCCCATGGCTGATCATCAATGTGAGTGCAATAGCTCTCGTTATCGTTGACTTCGCTTACAGTCTGAACACCTGAGCCGTCATAGCAGCCTCAACCATGAGAGTCGATGGCATATCTCTCTCGTTCGTAGATGGTGTCTTGCAAAGGAAATTGAGAGTCGCACAGGCAGAAGTCCTGGCCACCTCGTGGCCACGTATTCCCTTTCACGCCTAAGCGCATTGCATGTGCTTCCACAACCGCAACTTTGGCCTCGCCCTCTCTTTCTACATCCGCACCCATTGCTTGCGATCGGACTGCACAGCCGCGACTTGTAGAGAATCGATACCGTCATCGCTACTCCTTCGTTTCCGAACAAACGGACCATGTGTTTGTGCAAGTCTTTCTCGCTGGATCAATTAAGCCCCGCATATTGTCTATTCTTGATCCACCTCAGGTCTCTTACGAATCAGAGTTGGGGTTGCCTGACATGTCTGATCATTGGCAATGTCGTCGAAACCAGGCACTCAAGAATCCGAGTTTGACCCATGCTTAGATCTTGTGTCCGACGAGGTTCTACCCTCACCAGCATACCAAAACATTTCGATCCCCTCGGAGGCTTCTGACAACTTCCAAGTGGGCCGGCATCTTGACAGGAACGATGAAAAAGCTTGCATGATCGCGGCGATGATGACCACAGAGGACTTTGTCTTGAGGATGAATCGGCCTCAGAAACATCTCGACACATCTGCAGTCCTTGGGATCGCGGCTTCAGGCGGCAAGATGAGTCCAACCAAGCCGAGAGTTCTGTACAGGCCTGCAAACGACAAATGTTTTACTGAAAGAGGAGAGTGTATCTGTATGCCTTGAACCACTCGAGACAGCCTTGCATCCTTGCTTGAAAGCCGCAAGTTGATCTGAGAAGCAGGTAGAGGACTTACGGAGGTACTTCAAGCCATCTGGACTCCCGCTCTATCGTTGACGACATTGTCGGAGCTTAGAGGGTTGCAGCCTCGACAATGCAGCCAACTGTCTCCATTGCGGCAACACTGAAGCGTTCGCCGCGACGACTCAACGCATGGATTATCTTCCACTTCGAAGCAACAATTTCCAGATGGCTCATGATGACCACTACGACGCCGGACATGAACGCACGTTACCAATGAATCTCCACTGGTTTTTTTCATTCGCCACGTCAGCAATGAAGTTACGAGGCACATCAAGCACTGCTCCGAGTGCATCCTCAACTAGAAACTACGTCACCCACCATTCGGGAAACTGCAGCCTATCAAGTGCCTGCCAGTCCCACAGCATACAGTCGATTCTCACGTCGGCGTGGAGACATGGGTCGACCGGAACCGGATTTGGCATTGGACTTTGCGTTTACGTTTCTCCGCATAGCAATATACGTGAAGTACGACGTAGCAGCATCCACCGAGCACTAAAAGAGACCAGCAGGATTAGTTTGGTTGCATGCTACACTCTTCGGGGAAGCTAAAGCAAGCAGATCCTGCAATCAAAGGCGATTTACTCCAAACAATCGATCTTGAGCACGTCGAGAGTGTTGATAGCCTCATCCTTCGAACAGGCGAGGCAGTGCTCTGACGATCACCACTTCGTACTAACAGCTTGCGTCCAACTGAGAGCGGATGACTTCATGAACACGCAGACTTTGGTTAAGCAATATAGATCCGTCCTCGATGTCTAGATCTGACTCTCCAGTCACAGCTGTCAGCGTCTACCCAAGTTTCAACATCTTACCAGACTACCTCTTTCTATCTATGCTACTGCTTGGTTCATCACCCTCTCGTTATTACACAAGATCCTCTGCATCAATACAGCTAGCAATACCGCGAGGCTGGCGATGAATCGAATCAGTTCAAGCAGAATGTCAATAGCGTTGCGTACTAGATCTTGGATTCCAAGGAGATGGGCAATCTGTAGAAGGGAGCAGTCACACAAAGAACTGGTCTACTCGTCGTTTTGCCTGTGCCATTACTGGCGCAAGATCGAGGACTCGAACATGGATCTGAGGGGAATTTACGGCCGGAATGAGTGAGTAGCTGGCGTGATCACGGCCTGGAGTTGATGTAAACCTAGGCCGGCCATAAGCCTGGACTAGTTGCGGGCTTGAACGACTGTCACTGTAGGGCTGAGCAGTAAAGTGAAATGACATGGCACATCTGCTGTGTTTCGGCATAATCGGCTCTGTGCCACGGATATTTGCGAACGTTGAGGTAGAACATGAACTTCATTTATCAAAGCTGGGTATCGTCATTGCGATGCATATAGGATGGGCTGGCCGCAATGGCTGATAGTTCATCAGACGTGCTTACCTTTAATTTAAGCAGCGTTGTAGATTCAGCAGAAGTAGTAAACGAACTCTGATTAGGCTCTTGCCTGCCATTGATCCAGGTATTGACTATGCATATTCACTTTCCACACCACTTCAGAGTCCCTGTAGCATCGAGAATCCTGCCTCGAGCACTCAAAGCCTTACGCGAGGAGCTGGATGTGCGATGTTCAGCACAGTAGAGTAAAACAGGTGCTGCTGGGCCGCATTTTCACCATCGCAATGCTCCGACGGCTCGAGTTCAGCGGTAGAACATGCCTGTTGGCATTATCACCGGAGATCGCAAATTTGTTTCGGGCCGTGGCTTGTAATGCCCATCGAAGCGTATTGCGTTGGTTTCCAGATCGCAGCGTCGCGTCTCTCCGGCTTACAGTCTGATCTTTAAATGACGTTGCTGCTTTTTGTGGTGATGCTGCCATTGCTTCGAAAGCCTCATAGCACATTCACTACCCGTTCGCACTTGCACCAGCTCTTGTTGCATCTTTTAGCCTAGTGCTGACTCGCTTTTCCGATATAGTCTCTGCGTTGAAGCAACGCTTCTTGATATGAACCAATTCTATTCAAGTCGTATCTAATCGTGTATTTTTTAAAAATGACACTCCATATCTCGCATCGCATCCTGAAGCGCTTGCCTACGGCGTGGTCCGTCAGCAAATGCCAGCGAGAATGGAAACAGGGCTTTAGAGCCTGCCTCTTTCTCTCTCCCTCTCTCCCATCTGACGAAAACACAATGACTTGACGACCCTGAATTTTGCTGGTGGTGTGGACGCACAAGCTCTTGCAATGATGGTGGTGTGATACGGCTCATATTGGTAGTCTTCGTGCTGATAAGCGCTAGAGCCAGAAGTGCGGCTGCGAAATGCATTCCTGTGCTGGAATTTCGAACCTTTCGTACTTTTGGGCAGCTTGGATTGAAGTTACATGCGGGGCAGAGTAGTGATTAGACTCTCACAAGATCGGAGCCCAAACTCGCGGACGGGAGTCGTCTCTACTCGCCGCGCTTGCTGCTCTGCGCTCGAACGCACAGCCCTTTGTCGAAATGTCTAAGACACCTGCATGTCGGTTTATGTAAACCTCTTTGTCTTAGACACCTGCTTGCTATCGCCATTATCTCTCCCATTGTCTTGCGTGCTCTCTAAATAAGATCCAAGACTGTTAGTAGATAGGCAAACTTTGTTCTCCTTGTTAAGGCGATTCGAATGCTACTTATCTAACGTCGGTAACTGCTGCGCTTGTCTCGCAAGACTAGTTCGCGAGTGAACAGAGAAGTGGTCGGTATTCTTGGCGTTTGTCTCTGAATGGCGGGGTAGCTGCGTTTGCACCTTCTGGGCAGCTACCGCGCACGTGGGATTGACCGGATGCGGGAACATTTGCGGCCCCAGAGAAATGCGTAGTAGCGGGCTAAGCGTGGGCGCCAGCATTCGTGCGCATATGAGGGTGTATTCGATCGCAAACGATCTGCTGCGCTGCTGATGCAGTCCTTGGGGTGAGCGCACTTCGTCTTGGGCTTATGAAGACAAGTCGACCGAGCAGCGTTACAGTATTCCTCTTCAACTCGGTCGCCCGGATACCTGATGAGTCAGAGTGGGACACTTCGCTGGCGCGGAGTGCGATGATTATTGTATGTTTGGGATTTCGCATCTGGACTTGGCGTTTTCAGGCTGTGATGCGAGGTCGAAGCAGTAGATGTGCTTTGGAAGCGCAAATGTTCACTCGATAAGCGGGAGTCCTTTTCAGAAGCAGGAGTCGTTGGTTTAGCGCATGCCTTTCATTTCGATACTTCATTCTTGCTATATGGATGTCTTTGTGAGGGTGAGCTGTTTGTGACCTAATGAGCAAATGTTCGTCGAAGAGAAGGCCCACGTCTGATGCATTGTGAAATCTGACGGGACGAGCGGCAGAACACCAATTCCCAAAATGATACATACACGAGTACCCGGATGTTATACTGGTCTGCTCTTGGCAGTGCTGCTAGGCTGTGAGGGAATCTTGCAACAATCGTCGGCAGGACGTGTCTCATTGGCCTACGTTGCTCCAATCGTATTGCAGACATTGTCGGAGGCCATGATTATACTCATGAATTGTCGACATCACGATCTGCAGCGGCGTCTGGGTCGTCGGCATCCGAGATGTAGTCCTCGCCTACCAGGAACCTTTTGAATTCGAGAAGAAAGCGATGTTCATTATCATCGAGGTCTGCATCTGGACAGCCACACCACGTAGGGGGAGGGAATGGCACTTCAGATGGAGCGAGCACGCGCTGGAAGAGCATGCTTGCCACAGCGAAAAGGACGTAGTGCCTCGAGAGATCTTCGGAGTCGCATTGGCCCTGGAATACCCTCTGTGCAGCAGAATAAACCCGCCTGGCAAGTAATTGCGCTCTAAGTCAGTATTTGATGGTTAGTGAGAGGAAAGATGTTGCTATAGTATAAGTGGACTCACGTAATGCCTACTGCACGGTAAACCCAATCTGTTACGACCTCGAGTGCTACCTTCAGTCTCTCCGCTCGGCCAGACGTGCTATAAGAATGTTGGAAGGTGGCTGACTCGCCAAGATAGCGGTTGAAGAGCCTATCGGTCGCGCTGACAAGTTGGTTGTGTAGTGTCGAGGTGTCTTCTTGGTGGTGGATAGCGGGTTCGTATGCAGGTGTGCAGACCATGCTCAGCAGCAGGGAAGATTCGGCTTCGTTGAGTGGCACGGAGTAGTCGCTCAGTAGCATCGCTTTGAGATACATAGACAGCGAGGCGAAAAGCTCAGGAGGCGATTCTGTGAGCTGAGCACTGGGAGAAGAAGGCTCGGGGTCGGGAGCGGCCATTGGTCTAGATGACACTCAGCTTTCAAGTTTGGGAAGGATGGAGAAGATGTCGTCTTGCGTCGCAGAATCTAGCAATCAGAACTGGCTCCTGTAGTCCATGCGACTCTTTCGCGCTGAGGCCTTGCTCTCGTTCTTATACATAGATAAAGCCGCACCAAAATTACTGGACAGCTCTATCGTCGGTTCGAGAGGCGTGCAAATGAGAGGCTGGAAGGGCGGCTATCGGGGCTCTTCAAGCGGCGTAGGTGTCGTCGCACTGCATGCTGGTGTTGCAGCGCATATGCCGCCTTGCTACCGCTACCAACTGTCCCGATTCCCTGGTCGCACATTCTTCAAATCGGAGAAGTCCAAGAATGGCGACGTGGCGAAGCTTGACGCCAATGAGACATGCATTTGTTCAGTGCTACAATGCGCGATAACAAGTTTGGCCGCCATCGGCTGTGAAGGGCTTCAGTTGCGTCTGCCGTGCGGACGACGAACACCTGTCGCCACACACATTCTTCGATGCCGACGAGCATATCGAAGCCGTGGTGACATCTGAGGCAACCGGCAGGCTCTCCGACATCCTTTCCCATGCAGCCAACATCACACACCAGGCCTCCTCTTGCCTCCCAAGCATGTCCAATCCTTCTCTTACGTGCCGGGCACATCGACATTGGAATGGTACACACGAAGCGCTTGCGGTCTAGGCGGATGCTGTGTGACTTCGGCGTTGGTCGGAGAGGGATTCTGCTCGGAGGGCGTCGATAGAGAGATCTTGATCGGAGGTGTAACGGCGTTGTATTATGATTCGCTATATCGCGATCGAGAATCTCTGTCAAAGCGGCGGAGGCAGCCTACTGTCCCATGCCCACCAAGCGTCCAAGACTGCCGATGGCGCAGTGGCTGAGCCGTAACGCATCTCCTACCACTTCTGATCGCACATAAACAGTTTTCTGGTTGCCTGCTGCGGAGTGTATAGCGTGGCATTACGTGGTCAACAGGATGCGTATGCAGTATACCATTTCGACGTCAAAGGAGAAGGAGAGACACGACGACGCTGCTCATTGCAGCAGACTTCGTAAGTGCGAGTCCCCTGGAGGGAGATCTGCCCGCTGCTATCGTACAGGCGCAACGGTCAAGACATTTCGTCTCAACAAGGGCGTAGTCAAGTTGAATCGTGGCTTAGATGTTCTGTAAGCTAATGAGAATACACAAGTCATCGCGAAGGAGCAGAAGATTGCCGACATCTAGCTTCCCACACATCGAACACTGCCTACGCTTGGTTGCACTGGTGTTTCGTCAATAACATCCTGCTTGAAAATGGAAAGTTCCTCGCTTGACCTCTGCTAAGGACACCTTCACTGATCCAGACCACCGAAAGTGACCCCGAGTGCTGCTACTTGAGCAGCGCTCTAGCTGATGCAGTCGACAACTCGTGGAAGAACGACACAGGTGCAGACGGCGATGCTGGCGCCTGACAGGTCGATGTAATTCCGGCAGCGACAACATAGACGATAGCTTCCTCACCGACAACGTCTCCGAGCACGCAGCCGAGTCATTGTGGCGAAGTCGGCCACCATTGCGCCGAATGTCCTACCGCACCAGCTCAGAAGTGCCATGTCTACTGTGAGGTTGGAGGCATCGCCAGCGGGTGCAGCACCGAAATTCATGCCATGTTCAAAGCTTTGGGCATCCTGTTCAGCTCGAATGATGTGGCCCTGGGCTTCTGCGGAACCTGCCAGTCCTGAAGTCTGTGGGACCTGGGTATCTTTGTCGATGGTCATCAGATGCCGCAGCTGAGAACAACGAGTCAGAAACGCCATATCTGAGGTCGGTAAGTCGGCGATGTGGCTGCACAAAAGTATTAGGTATATGATTATTTGGTTTACAGTCCCTCGGTAGCTCTCAGAATATCGCTTGTTCTTTTGTGCAATCAAGGCGTGGCCATACAACACAGGCACGGCATTCCAATGATGCGAGTTCATCGCTGAGTTGACAACATCGCGAGCAGGAATTCTGTCACAGCGCTCGTGAGAAAGCGCATGGCCACCCAGTTGACTGGGATGATTCGCATGTTGCGCCTGCTTTGAAAGGTTTCAAAACATCGAATTTCATGTATCCCAACTCGCTCGATACCGTGGACTGTCACATCAGCTCATTGAGTCACGAATGTGATGTCACATCTGCGCTTTTAGTACCAATTACGCGCCATTGAGCTCTTGATGGCGATGGACTCTACGCCGCCATGCGAGACCAGAAGAAGAAAAAGTCTCGACATCTCCATTCAGAGCTCAGCCAACAAGATTCTCTCGGCAAAAGGATAGTATTCGAGCATTGCACATGTGGTGGCTGGGATTTTTTAGCAGAGTTTTGAATGTTTTCGTTCGGGAGCAGGATGGCGAGCTCTGATATCAGCCGTATCGGCTCAGGAAGACGTAGCAGACGTAGACTGATGTGGAGCATTGTGCCACGATCTTTGACGCCTTTCGAGCCGCATCCAAAGTCATCATGCGCGCAGGTATACGACGGGAAGAACTTCCACCGTGGTCGCACGGAATTTCGAAAGGCACCGCTTCGAAGGATGAGTCGTTGATGCGAGATGGCACTGCGAGGCAAGCCGTCTGCAATCTCCCGGTTGAAAAAAGTCATCTATCATCAAGGTCTGATCAACTGGCTACTCACTTGACTGGCATGTGCCCATCTTCTCTTCCGTAGTGGACGTGAGGCGCATGGTCCAGCCAAGACAAGGGCCGGATAGCATTACTGAGTGTAGCTTGGGCATGCCATGCAAAGCTCCTGAGTCGATTTATACCGTGCCTTTCGAGACAAAAGGCATCGTCACGGCTTCCGACTATCATTCTAGGTTGCTCGCGTGGCTCAAGCAATGGCAAGCATGCTTCAGTGAAATGGACTTTCCACCATCGAAGCTTTGCCATCTACATACCCAGATCGATGCCGCTTCAAAATGTCGAATTGGAATGAGAGATATCGAGCTCTTGCCTTGATGCTTATCTTGGCAAGGAAGGAAGTTTAAGCATGCGACAGAGAAGCTCAACCATCTCTATGAAGTCCATCTCTGGCGATTTACCTGCCTGTCTTGAACAATGGATCCTCGAAGCGAGCATGAC
>LFZN01000062.1:169300-245455 GCA_001578235.1 Pseudocercospora eumusae
GCCCCCAAAAAGCCGATCTTTGGAGGCGATGTGTCCATCCCCACGACTTCAGCAAACTGCTTATTGGTATCTCTCTCACATGGCCGAAAGTAAAGACCGAGCATGAACGAGAAAGCTTTGGAACTGATCCCGCTTTAGGGCTTCATAGTTCTTCGAAGGCTTGGCATACGGCCACCGGTTCTACTTCTTGGAGTTCCACGCCCGTAGTGTCATTGACGCTGTGAGTCCCGTTGAGGACAGATGAATAATTCTGTACAACTTGCAATCTGATCACAGCCCAAGATGCCAATGCTCTCCCTTGGCATAAAATTTTGTCCACGATCTAAGTTTTGGAGAGTCGATGTGGGCAACTCCGGCTTATTGTGAACAATAGCCCACAGGCCACTGCGATTTTGCTTCGCGATTATGAACAAAATAACGATATATCCCCAGACACATCTTTCGCAATGCTCCGTAATCTACAACTTTCCCGCTGATATTTCCATTCCTGAATCAAGCTCCAGCTGGTATCATACATTCCCTTTTCTGGGCGGAACTACAACTCTCAGGGAATTTTGATTTTGGGAAAGTGAGCATATCGTCCGCCAATGATTTCGTAGACTTGTACAAGACGGCTCTCGAATCAGTGGCTGAAGCTTCAGGACGACCCACCTCACCATTCTACAAAGTGGACGTCGTACCGAGCGAGCATGTCAATGAGCCTAGGTCCTCGTTCTGCTTCCACGACTCCACTCACCTTCGGATATTATGTGAACCCAATAGCTCCCGCTTATAGACTACGTTTTAATGAAGGATCGCGCCAAATTCTGCCTCATGCGTAAGCGCGATAGACCTCTTAAGACTGGGTGCCATTATTCTGTAGTACAGCTTCTCCTCCCTAGGAATAGGAAAAGCAGTATCGGAGTTGATTCGATCGAATATCGTAAGGAGTGATGGGCTATGAAATGGATCTTTCTTCCAAGGAGGAACGAATGGGTTTGGCGGCCTTTTCGAGATTGTCCTATAAAGAAAATTGTTCGAGACATAGTTACCAGCAGCAACTTTGCTGTTTTGGAGTAGTTAATATTCGTGGGATATTGTTTCTGAATATACCTGCTGCGATCTTGATCGTAGCTTGTGAACTGATGATACAATTTCGAGGCCCGGCGTGCGCGGTTTGGCAGGCGGTAGAGAGAAGTGGATATCCAAGGATATGTATCTGAGATAGCACGGGGACCTTGAGAGGAAGAAGGGCAGCATATCGCAGCCGATTTTTCTATTGCCATGAGACGTTGCGCTGTATTTAGGGAGGAAAGCCTGGGCACTACATTCAAGACGTCGATCGTGCATCATCTCATCCGGGATCCGAGAGCATTTTGCATCGCTGTCGTTGGTTGTGGAGCTGGGAATTCAGAGGTAGGATAAGAGTGGTGCAGCAGAACAACTGTCGAGTTCTTAGATTTATGTCGCAGGAGATCTGTCCTTGCAGAAACCCTTGGGTTCCTCCTCCGCATTTGTCTGCCCAGTGTCATCTCAATTTGGTATGGAATCCAGAGCTGTTCGACCTCGTTATTGAGGTTCTCTCCGAGTAGAACGAACACGACTTACTCCTGATCAACCGTGTCAAGTCTTCACATTACTTTGCTATCTAAGAAAGTCGCGACTGTCATCTGCAACCTCATGCTCCAAAGTGAAGATGCCGCTTCCCTTGCTTTTCGACTTACTGAGCACGTCTCCTCACGATTCAGGACGTAACAGAATGATTCGAAGCTTCTTCGAAATTAAACCAGTCTTCCATCCTACCTTCCTCGTCGTCCTCATGGCCATTATCCAGGAGCGCCGTTCCAGCTGTTGATCTGAAGTCATTATCTTGTGTGCCTTCATGTCTTCCGACCGTCACATTCGGCATAGTGACCCTCGATGACGATGATGATGATGGCCCGGAACCAGCACTACTCAGCCTCCTGTCGATCCTGGCCTGCCTCGCTTCCTGCTCCCACATCTGTCGCATATTCTGCAAAGACAATCGCACAAACTCTGACATCTGGACCGCATCTTTGTACCTCATCACAGATGGCTGCAGCAACGACAAATCTTGATGCCCCAAGCGAACGCTCCGAAGTTTCCTTACCAAACCCATCACCTTCTCATTAAAATCTTGTCGAGTGGACAACATGTCAATCTAGCAGCTTCAATCAGCCCTCATTCTCTCCGCGTCTCCTCAAAGTTCTGGACGCGAGACGCAATCCAATTTAGATCCACTCAGAATACTTACTAACTTCCTATGCCTCTCACATCGTGCCAGATCGATCAACTCTAGCACCCACCTCAGAGCCTCAAACTCGTGTGCCTCGACGTCATTTCCACCACGATCCGCTGTCGCAACCTCAACCAGGCACTTCTCAAATATCTGCGGAACATTCTGGGCCACGATCGAATGTCGAGATCGGCATTGCCGCCTCGGACGGCTTGTAGTAGTGACGAGACAAGGTTGTTCCGGTGTCCAGGACAGATGAGTCTGGAGGAGGTGGAAGACGACTTTGTTGTGCTGGATCGAGTTGTGTCTGATGTCAACAGTGCTGGCAACGGTGTATAATGAGGAGGCGGGATGATGGCTTGGTGTCAAGACTTCTGGATCAATGGTCGTTGCCATTGGGTTCTTCGTCGTACTTGAGCTGGCTACGAGAGGTTACCTGAAAGCAAGCACCGTAAGAGTTGAAGTGGTCCTTCTTTCGGAATCAGATAAGTTCTTGACATCGAACGATCGATGGAGAAGAGGGACAGGAGTTGTCGAAGAGAACTTGCGAGGAAAGCCGGATCGGCCTGCCATCCTGCAAGAGAAGACCGCACACTTCAAGAGCCTAGTATCAGCAATGGCACCCACCTCGTCCTGTCCCTACAAGCCGTTGCGACCGCAGCGCGGCACTTGGAGTCCGCTGTCGCAGGACGCCAAGACCTGTGGCACGTACGCCACCAGGAAGACCACTGCGGCCAACCCGGACTCGATGACAGGACCCTTCAAACACCGCGACCAGCGATGCATGGACCTCGAGTGAAAGATAATCGTCATGAAGCGCCGTTGCAAGCGACTATCGACATGTCAAGAGTTTTTGGGCTGGGGTTGTTTTGTTTCAGAGACCGCTCGAAGAAAACCGACTGGTGGAGTGAACATGTCCATAAGAACGTCTCGTTCTCCAGGTCAGTATGTGCCGCCATATAGCGCCGGAGTAAGGCGGGTGTGCTTTTGGAATGGCATTGATGGGTCGCATTGTTGATGTCATGTTGGTGCGTTTTGAAGCAAGCCAAGACCGCTTGGACTGTTGACAATGGAGGTGTGTCCGGGCATACCTAAATCGGCGACCTTGTCAGTGGACTTCGCGCGGATGAAAGCTGCCACACATGGAGAAGTGACTTCCGGGCAATTGCGTGGACGATCTCGCCCCCTTTTCCTTTCGTACCAACGAGACCACAGCAACGAGAAGCTCCCACGAGGTTGGCAGAGTCGATTGGTCGACGGATTGTCGTTGGCACAGCTCGGGAGACATGTTGAACGATTGGGGTCAATATCTCGCACGCATCGAGTGCATTACTATACGGGCAGGTTTGAGATCTCGGAACGATCCTGTAAGATCTTCGCAATCCACGTGAATGTACTTCGGACATACATGATCTAATCATTGTAAGCTGACCATGTTTCGGCTAGAGGTATATGTAGATTGATGTCTCGCTGTATGACTGTTGAGAGCCTCACCTCCATGGGAATGGAACAGGAGGCTTCACAGGGGGTGGAAGGTCGTCCTGTTCCTCACATGGCTTTGCTGTCCAATAGTCTAGCTCCTATTCCGCTCAACGTGCGTCGGCTTGCTCTGTCTTCCGCGCATCTCCTATCACCTGCGCTCTTCGGCCCAGATCACCAGGACTTTGTCGCTGCTGCAAGAAAGACCGTCGAGGATCCGTGTAGGGCGAGTGAATTGTTGTGCTCGAACTTGTTGGTCCCAGGTTCCGGTTTATTCCACAGACAGGCGAAGTTGCAATCGTCAGACATCAAAACGGCGAGCACTCGTCTTTTCTGATGACTATGCCCCAGAGGCATGATCCTATACTGTGCACCAGTCACGAGCGTGACATGCTCTTCAGCATAACTTTCAGCATCCACAGCCCGATCAAAACTTGCCAAGGAAATGACGCCTTGTAGGACTGGTCAAGACCAGCTCATGGATGTCTTTGTCTTTGTGCGCCATGCCTGAAGGCGATGACTCGTGTCCGCGCTTCAGCGCATGTCTGCATCATGCTTTCTCGGTGTCTCCTGCAGCGCGTGCTTCTCTTTGTACCACTCCGATGTGCCTTCCCTTCGCGCCTGAGGCTCTTCACTCGTCTGGGATGTGCTCTTTCTTGCAAGGTGCCTGGAGGTGTGCTTCGTCCTAAAGACGGCAGATCGCTGTGCTCTGTACGATCAAATATCTCCTTGCTCCTTCCCGTAAAGATCTCATGCAGCATCGATAGCTTGTCCTCTTGAACTACAATGCGCGGACTAGAGGTGCGCGCAGGCTCGGGGACTTGTGCATTTGGAAACGTGCATGGTGTTGCGTGAGTGTGAGCGAGGCGCGATCATCTGCGAGGTGTGCATGTCCGTGAACATCCAAGAGCCTTGATTTTTTGTTGACATTTGATTGGACTTTGACCATGTTTCAACAATGCACAACCAATTTCTCCTGACTGTCTGCGCTCGCGCCTGTAAGACGTTTGCTTTATTCTATAGCAAAGTTGTCTACCTGTGAAGATCCTGCCACTACTCAACATCACCCGGCATCATCGTTGACTTTTCTTGACTGCTTGTATTCTTCGTACATTTCCACCAACGAGTCGTGTAGCTCTTGCATTCTCCTCGTCGATTCATTGGTCACTCGGTAGTCTTCGGGTACCAAGAATCTCGGGACATCATCATCATTTCTCGCCGAAACTGAAATCAAGCGGTTTGCAGTCTTGCTGTGAAATTCTTCATAGCCACGTGCATCGGCCTGAATCGTGCTGAGATTGAACCGTAACTCGACAATAAGGTCGGCATAGGCTTTCCCAGGGGCATCTTCTTCCTCGCCTCCTCCATGAGCGACGCACTGCTCCATCGGAGGCTCCGTCGCAATGGCAACAAGAGGAACCCCAAGCCCCGGGATAAGGCGCTTGACAATTTGAATCAGCTGGTGCACGATGGAGACTTGCTGATCAATGTGGTCCAGGTACGGAATGCAGATTTGGGAGAAGTTCCGCCCTGACGCCAAGAGGAGTGCATCGAGGTTATTCAGCTCGGTCAGGCTTTGCTGGGTTATGTTGACAATGCTCTGGGCATTAACTTCGCGAGCTTTGGTGTCGCTGATGAAGGCCTTGTAGAATTGGACTACATTTGTCTCAGCGCGACCCAATTGTGTGTATGGGCGGAACCAACGCGGGATGAGGTCGCGAGATTCCGCCCAGGCCACCAGACCATGTCCGTGGGAGGCTGCAGACATTGTTGAATACAGATCACCAGTTTGTGCCGAGTATCCAGAGAGATATGCTTGGAGTTGTGGGTAGGCGAGGGAGACGCAACGCAAAGACTGTCTGCACAGCGCATAAACGGTGCCGGATGAGCGTACGATGTCATTAGCACCAATAAGCTCAGGCGAGAGCTGTTGAAGTCGCCGGGCCAAAGCTTCGGAGGCGCGCGTCGTTAAAGAGTGTTTGTCGAGCATGTAGTTGCTTGGAGACGTGTAGGGAATCAGTTGCCTAGCATTCTCTGGGCTCTGCGAATGCCGAAACAGTTCAGTTTCAAGGTTGCGAACACTGAGGCAATAGTCAGGCTTCTCTGAAAAATAGCTAATAGTGTGGCTTGCGATGGCAATGGCTTTGTAATCACAAATCTTGGACCACTGATAGAGCAACCACCAGAAGAAGGGGAACACTGAAGCGCCGATAACGATCATGACCACGAGGCTGTACCGAAAGTATGGCGACTCAAGATGTATAAGGAGGCCTCCAATACGTCGCTGTATCTTTCTCGATTGACGCCTATGCCTTTCTCGTTGTCTGTCTGCGTCGACGCGTCGAATGGATGTTTCGAGGACTTCTCGCAGAGACCTTTCCTCGTCAGGTTGGAGATTGTACTTGTCCAGATTGTGAGGTGGCTGCTTGGTTCCAGCATAGCATTTCGAGGCATTGAAACCCATTGTGGGTAGGAAGATGTTCAGAAATGCAAGGTCTGGCGAAGAATCCTTCTGGTATAGGAGAAGAAGGTGAAGACAAGCAGCCAAAGGATACAAAAGAAAACCTGCTTACGATCTGTCGCATGTGGAAGACATGATCCATTGTTGTCCCAGACATGGTCTTGAAATGCGCGACTTGCGACTTTGTTGTCGGAGCATTCGGGATGGCCACTCTCCCACCGAAAGTGCGAGACATGCTCTTCCTCGAGGACCCGTGGACTGCGCGCGGCATAAACCTCGTGCGTATCGCACTCGCTTGCATCGTACAGAGGTGCTCGACTTTCGGCGGGTGGGTGTGGGTGGAGAGACATCAGTTACTAGGTGTGAGTTTTGACCGCGAAGTGTGGAGCGGGAGGTGGCTCAGGGTTCAGCCTTCGAGATAAAGATAGCCGATCGATGCCATGACACTTTCATCTCTACTTCAACAAACGACTGAGATTTACCCTCTCTTTCAATGGCTGACGACGGGGCCACCGCTCCGGACAATATCACATCAATAACACGGCGGCGATGCGATATTCTCACTACGAACATGTCAACCCCGTTACCAAACTCGAAGCCGACCGAGCTCGCGTCGACCAGAAGGTCAAGTCGCGCTACGAAGACATCTTCCGCAAATACGAGCACAACTTCACGGGGATAGGGGATAAGATCGACATGGCTACTGGCGACCTTGTCGTCGACAAGGGCCACATCGAGCACATGCGACACGAGTTGGCCCGGGACAGAGCGCATGTGCTTCATCTTGGTTCGTACATATCTCTCAGGACCACCTCGGCTATGAAAGCAGTAACAAAATTACATCTACTGACGCGACTCTCGAAGAAGATGCTCAAAACTTCGATACGGGCGATGAAGATGCTAAAGATGCTAAAGATGCCGAAATGTTCTCTGAGCCTGGCACAGAGACAACGACAACTGCACCTTCACAACAAGATCCGTTTCCTTGCCGTCACCAAGCAGAAGACAGCCGTTGCCCCGTCTTGCCCACCTTCTAATAAGAGGAGGCACTCTACAGCTCCACATTCGGATCGGCGAGGATGGCGACACGAGCAGCGGTGTCGAGCAATCGCGCGTGCAGAACATACCTCACGTAGCTACTCCAAACGAAGTCCTGGCCAAAGGCATACCAGAGTCTGCAGCGGCCGTGAGATCAGCTGGCAGTGAACGGCCAGAAGTTGACTCAGACCTCATTCAAGCCTTGGGAGCGAGCATTGCTAATCAGCTGGCCCCATTAATGGGTAGACCAGCGCGGAAGTGCTCCACTCTTGACCGGCAATACCTCACACACGCTCGTACCATCGTGCGAAGCCAAACCATCGCGGCTCGTGAGTCCAAGTATTCGATTCACTCCAAGGAGGATGCCCTCATCATCAAACCTAAAAATCCGAATCGACTTACCTAGGAAGCGATCAGAGAACATTTGCCCAACACAACAGTCGAGTCATTCTAAGGGCGACACAGTCTGTACTGGTGATGCATATAAGGAGGACAAAGCGGATCCACTCGGAACCGGAGATTGCGTCCGCCGGATTCTATTATTAGTCTTCCTTACTGTCAATAATCTTAGTAAACAAACCACGCGTTCCTTCTCGTACCTCACTGCCCTCCACCTCGCTGTCGCCACTCTCTACCTCGCTATCGCTAATATAAAGCCAAAGTTTACGTGTAGTATAGCAATATAGCTTAATTTAAGGTGTTGTTATCGTTACTATAGCTGCACCTACCGTACCCACCGCACCCACCGACCGATCTACGCGTTTCTCGAGCGCTTGCTGCTACTAGCATATGCTGCTAGTTAAGTAAGTAAATACTGCGGCATATTCGACGTATCTTGTAGCGAGCGGTTATAAGAGCTTATTAGTATAGTTAGTATCTAGTATAGCTACGGAAGTAATAGTACTAATAGTACCTAGAGACCGAGTTACTAAACCTCTATAACTAGCTTAGCTACTAAGAGGGCAACGATAGGGTCTACTGCCGCCTATATTCGAGACAACTACTTAGTAAGTGCCTTATCCGCTATTTCGTCGTCTATAGTGTCCGATAACTCTTTACGTAGGTTGTAGAAGCGCTCTCGAATATTGAATACCTATTCCTTTATTTCGATTGCTCTACGCTCTAGCATTATTGTCTACTCTAGCTCGAGATTAACTATAATACGCTCTCGAGTAAAGTATAGCTCGAAGCCGCTCTCTTACTACCCCTATATCTATATAGTATAGTCTTCCGTAGAGAGGTTATTATAGAGCTTATTCTATATATATATATACCTATATATAATCTAGTACTTTCTATAGAAAGTATACTCGTAGAAGTTATAGTAGTCTAGGTCTCTAATGTCTCTAGTATTAAACTCTATCTTACCGAGTGCAATCTTAGTAGCAACAAGTGTCTATATAGGGTAAGGTAACGGCTTAAGCTACTTATTCTTATAGACAATAGGGTATATCTTCGAGCGGAAGCTATTAAGTGCGATATTAGCTCTATAGTTAAAGCTATTTGCTATATTGTCGACGTAGATAGCAATACCCTTCAGCGAGAATGCCGCTATAGCGCGTTTAAGGTTACCCTTCTTAAGATACGAATATAGGCCTTCTAGTAGATTAGTTGTCTTATACTATATATATAGAGGTAAGTACTCTCGTGTAAAATTAGCCTACATTCGCTTAGTCTTAATGAACTCGTTCTTAATATATTTGACCTATTCTCGCTTAGGGGTACCGCTAGTATTACGCGGAAGAGTATTAATCGCTTTGTTAATAGAGTTATTACAACTAGGCTTAGTTCTTCTAAATTTTAACGCTATAAGTATGTAATCTAGAGTCTTCTTATATTTATCGGCCTTGAAGCGTTTACGAAGGGTCGCATTAACGTACTTATAGCATAGGAAATAGGTAACTTCTATCTCTCCTACAATAAGCCCTAGAAACGCGATCTTAACTGCCCGCTATTCGGCTCCGCTATTATCTATAACCTAGTACCTAGAAGTCTACCGAACACTATTTTCTCGACACTATCTCTTAACGATAAGTAGACATAATAATATAATATCGCCGTCTTCGTGTTCGGTAAGGAAATAGAAGGGGTAGCGCTAAGAACCGGTAGTGTCTCGTACTATAACTATAAAAAGCTTCTAGCCTAGGAAATTCGTCTTATAGGTAGAATCTATTAAATATAACCGCCTATATTTCTATAGAAGCTCTAGTCTTTCCCTTTTAGTAAATATATATCTAATAGTCGTAGCGCCGCTTTGATAATGCTAGGTTTCGACGTATTTGTATAAATATTGTACTATTATTGTTATTAAGTTAGTATTCGAGGAAGATTCTAAATAAGGAAAGGTAAGGGGATAAGGTCGGAGAAAGGATACTCCCGCGCCGATAAGCTACTTAGCTTGCGCGCTAATTATTTAGCGTTACGCGCTAGGCCCCTTTCGTACGCTAAGAGCTAGCACTTCTCATTTCTAACACTTTAAGGAAATAATAACTTACACTCTAACAACCACTCTCTTAACTCTAATACCTATACTAAGGTGCTTAGTCGACCGCTAGTATGCCGGATATTAGGATATGCTTTACGGAAACCTCTAGCGCTATTAAGAACATGTATTCGCTTAAAACTAAGGCCTCTAGATGCCTTAAGAATGTTATACTATCTAGGCGCGTTTTTACCTATTATATTATCCTTTACCTCCGCGGCTCTATATCCTTTCTATCTCTCAATACCGACGACCTTTCGCTAGAAGGAATTTAGCTTATTACGATTAGAAGTGTTAAGAGTATGGTTGTAAGCGGCCTATTCCTTATCCTAGTACGAGAACTAGTATTCTATAGGCTTTATACGCTTAAATTCCTTCTTGCTATTCCTTATAAGGTTACTAGTAGGATCAGCCTCGCTATACGGCTTATATAATACTTCAACCTTTAGGCGCGCTATATAGAGGTTATAGTCCTTATTAGTATTACGAAGCCTCTTATTATTTAACTTCTTCGTCTTGTCTACCTACGAGGCGCGCTACTTACGACTAAGGCGACACTAGAAGCTAAAGATGCGGGTATACTTTAAAGCAGACATTAGGTAAGCGCTATTAGTATACTACACATTGTTAATTAGCGGCTAATAAGTACTTCTGTCTTCCTTACTAACTTCAAGTTAGAAAGGCTCCGGGCGCAATTCAAATAGCAATCGTCGCTACGACTCGACATTCGCTAGAATAGGTACCACCGACCGCTATATAGCATTGAACTAATATCTACGCTAGCGGCTCTTAAACTCGTTATGTCCGCGAGACTCCTTCTTCTTAACCGGCTCTTTATTACTTACAACCTCTTCTACCTCTTCCACCTCTTCTATAGTACCGTCGGTATTATTAAAACCGGCTAGGTCTAGCAGCATATCGTCTTAGTCAATGACGCGCATTCTACTATATATGTCCGCCATATCTTCTACTATAGTAAGCTCATTAATACCATACTTCTCAATATCTCTATTCGCGTCGAAACGCGTATTAAATACTACCTTGTTAAGCTTAGTAGCGGCAGCAGCGAAGTCGAAGGCTATGGCTTCTACAAAGCCATTAATAGTGATATAGTCTATAGCGGTGTCCATTGTAGTGTCCATTGTAGTGTCTATTGCAGTGTCTATTGCGGTAAGGAAAGCAACGATAAGGTAGGAGATGGACTGTTCGGAAGAAGAGAAAGATTGTATGTGGAATGCTAAGAAACCGGCTCCCCACCCGATCCTTGTTTCTCCGAGTGGATCCGCTTTGTCCTCCTTACAGCGTCTGAGTACTTGGGAGTAAAAGATTGTTGTCAATTAATAGATAAGCGGTAGACCGATTGATTAATTGATTGATTGCCTTAATATTCGAGTCTATAGACTCACTAGCTCCTTATATACCCTAGCGCTAAGAATCATAAGCCGTAAGTGAATGTTCTTTAACCTTCTTTAATCTTCCTCCTCCTTCTCTTACTTATAAATTAGGCATTCTAGAAAGCTCTCGATACTCCTATAACACTCCCTCTACTTAACTATCTAGCCGTACTAGATAGCTAAGTCCTTTCCCTCTTTCCCCGTACCCCTAGAACTCTCCTTACATTCTCTTCGAACTTCCCCTTCGTTAGCGGCTTAGTTAAGAAGTCGGCGAGTTAATCCTTTGTCGGAACGTACTTAATGTCGACCTTTTTATCCTCGACTAACTCCCGTACGTAGTGTGCCGCTACGTCGATATGTTTCGTTCTAGAGTAGAATTCCGGGTTTCGTACTAGGGCGATAGCCGCTTTATTATCCCCGTAGATTATCGTAGGCTTATAGTAGTCGTCCTCCGTAAGGTATCCGACTTGTTCGAGGAAATTTCGTATCTAAACCGCTTCCTTAGCGGCATAGGATAGCGCTAGGTATTCGGCTTCCGTAGTACTAGTCGTAACCGATCTTTAAAGCTTAGTAGACTACGATATAGGTCCGCCGGCTAGTAGGGAAATATATCCCATTATCGATTTCCTACTAGAATCCGCGGCGTAGTCCGAGTCGGTATAGATAACCGGTAGACGAGTAATACTCGTATCGTCCTTCGGGATAGGGCTATACTTAATGTAGTAATCCCGAGTATTTCCTAAGTATCTAAGGCTATAGATACCTCCGTCGTAGTATCTCCTAGCCGGGTTTGCCGACGATTAGCTAAGTCGTTACGTAAGGAACGAGATATCCGGTCTAGTAGCTCGAACGGTCTAATTTAGTTTCCCCGTAAGTCGTTAATATTTCCGGGTATCTACTACCTCCTCGTCCTTAGTTATAGGTAGTAGATTTGCGTATCCGTTCGCCGGAGTCGATACTCGAAAGGTTTCGTCTAGATCTAGACCCTCCTCTCGTAGTATATTCTCGATATAATGCCTTTAGTCTAGGAGTATCGATCCGTCGGGTTATCTATCGATCCGTACGCCTAGTAGGAACTTAGCGGGGCCTAGGTCCTTCATCTCGAACCTCTTACTAAGTCCCTCCTTTAGCGGTTTAGCTTCCGCTTCCGTCTTCGCTAGTATAATAAGATCGTCGACGTATAAAGCGACTATAAGAGTATAGTCGCTATTAACGAAGACCGATTAGTCCGCGGGTATAGCATAGAGACCGTACTCCTCGAAGAAGGCCGTAATTATCTTATTCTAAACCCTTCCGGATTGTTTTAGTCCCGGTAATCCCTTTAGGAGTTTAAGTACCTTATTTCCGGGAACGTGTACGCCTTCCGGGATTACTAGGTAGACTTCCTCCGTTAATTCCCCGAGTAGATAGGCACTTACTACGTCCATTTAGAAGATAGTAAGCCCTTTAATAGCGGCGATAGCTAGGAGAAGGCGTAGACTCTCGAGACGAACGACGGGAGAGAACGTCTCGAAGTAGTCGATTCCGTATCGTTGTATATAGCCCTTTCCTACTAATCTCGCCTTAAACTTATCGATTTATCCGCTCGGAAGTTCCTTTACTTTAAAGGCCTATTTCGGTATAATAATGTTTACCTACCCGTTACCGTCCTTCGGCTTAGGATAGTCGACTACCTCGTAGGTATTATTCGCCGTTAAGGACTCTATATATTCGTCTATAGCTTCCTTCTATTGTCGGGCGTAAGGGCCGCTTATAGCTTCCGTATAGGACTCGGGGGTAGGTACTTCGAAGGCTTTTCGATAGTCGACCTTTAGGGCTAGTCGTGTCTCGTTTATTAGTCTCTTAGGTTCGATTAAGACTCTCGTAGATCTCCGAGGACCTCCTACGGTTATATGCGACGCCGTAGAAGTAGTAGCGTTATCGTCTTTATCGTTTAGGTCGTTATCGTCTTACGGTTCCGGAGTAGGTCTATTAGATTCCGGGGGGGTATCCTCTTCTCTTCCGAGGCCTCCCTCTACTTCCTTATACTCCTCTTTACTTAGGAGATCGATATCTTCGTCGTCGTCGTCCGTAATAGGTCGTAGAGTAGGTAGCTCTTCTCCGGATAGTAGACTACTCCCTTTAGTCGATTCGTCGAATCTAACGCTAGTATAGATACCGATAGCGTTTGTCTTAGGATTATAGATCCTATACTATTTCGTCGACTTCGTATATCCGACGAATATCCCCGGGAACGCCGTCTTCTCGAGTTTATCGTTTCGTTTCTCCTTAGGTATAAACGGGTAGGCTAAGTACCCGAAAACCCGTAGGTATTCTCCGCTAGGTTTCCTTCCGGTATAGAGCTCCTCGGGAGTTATATCTTTTCCCTTAATAGGTAGCCTATTATGTATATAAGCTACCGTATAGGCTGCTTCGCCCTAAAATCGCTTAGGTAATCCCGAGCCTTCTAATGCCGCCCGTATCTTAGTAATAAGGGTACGGTTTTGTCTCTCCGCTACCCTATTTTATTCCGGAGTATAGGGCGTTATCGTTTCGATTCGAAGTCCCGGATAATCCTTTAGAGCTTTAATAAGTTCCGGGGCGTTATCGATTCTCGCGGCCTTTAGCTTCCTTCCGGTTTCGAGTTCGGCCTCGTCCTTCTATTCCTTAAAGACTTTATATACGTCGCTTCTATAGCGAGTAAGACGTATAGCTAGCCTTCTCGTAGCGTCGTCCGTAATCGTTAGTATATACCTATTTCCTCCTAAGGTACTATACTTATACGGACCCCAAAAGTCGATATATACCCTATCTAGGCAATTCTCCGCCTTTTCGGGTTCTTCTCGACTCTGTCGTCTATCTAACTTCGTAATAATATAAGTCTCGTAAGACTTATCTAGCGTCGATAGCTCCGGGACTCCCGTAAGTACCTTATGTACTTTAAGTTATTTATCGTTTCCCGGGTGTCCTAAGCGTCGATGCTATAGTAGAGTAGTACTCTTAGACGTAGTAGTAGCTACTCTCGAAGTCTCGATAGCTCCGGTTTCCTTTAGGACGTAGGACCTTCCGTCTCGGACCCCCTTAGCTAGTTCTTCGTTTCCTCGTCGAAGTATAGCCTCCTCCTTAGTAAACAAGGTCGTAATACCTCGTTCCGAGAGTTAACTTATCGAAAGAAGGTTATACCCGATCTCGGGGACGTATATAACGTCCGGTATTTTAGTCGTAATACCGTTAAACCGGACGAGGATTGTTCCGGATCCCGCGACCTTTATCGTTTTACCGTTCGCTAGAGTAACGTCTCCGGATTCTTCCTTATAGTCCGTAAAGTAGGTCTTATCGTTAGATATATGTCTAGTACATCCGGAATCGAGGATCTAATCTCCTTTATTCGAAAACCGAGCCGTAGGGTCGATAGCCGTCTAAGCCGTAATCTTAGTCTCTTCCTTAGTTTCCTCCTTTACTTTTCCGTTCTTAAGGTCCTCTTTATACTTTCTATAGTCCCTCTTAAAGTGCCCGACCTTTTAGCAATAGTAACAAGACTTTCCTTTAGCCTTATTAGTCGTATTACCTCCTAGCTTCCTATTCGAAGCCTTCCCTCTAGGATTCGTTTTATCCTTAGAATCCTTAGTATATCGGGCGACTACTTCTTCCCTTTTCGAAGAAGTAAGCGTATATTTAACGTCCCGAAGTCGTTAAACTAGTTGTTCGTAGGAGAGAGTAGATAAACCGGCCGCTTTTAAGGCGAATACCGTCGACGAGTACTCTTCTCCTAAGGACGATATAAGGACTACTTTCTTAGAGGCTTCCGAGGGAGTTTCGTCTCCGTCCGCGGCCTTAATCTCGCTTTAGATTTGCGTAAGAGTTAAAGCCGTAGTATCGATATCCTTAAGGGCCTTAAAGGAATAGAAACGGGATAGTAGTATAGAAACCCGCTCCTTTATCGATACCTCGCATACTTCCTTTATCTTTTCGATTACCTCCTTAGTAGTTCGAAGTCCTAGGAGGTGTATACGCTTATCCCCGGCCGTAGACTTAATAAACGTAACCGCTTTTACGTCTTCTTCTTTAGCCTCCCTTAGTTTCTCCGAGTCCGCGTTTATCGATGGCGGGATACCGTTCCTATACTTCTATAGGCCTTGTCCGGATAGATAGTCTTATATAAGATCGATCTAGATAGTATAGTTCTCGGTAGTAAGTTGCGGAACTCCTTTTACCGCGCCGGTAATAGTGTCGGAAGTAGACATCTTTATCGTTTAATTTGTCGTTTAATATCTCGACTCGTAGCTTTCCGATCGTTAAGTTTTATATCTTATTTAGTTCGTCTTAGTCGGTTCTTTTCGTCTATAGAACGGTATCTATAGCGGGGCAATAACCGTTATCCTATTGCCGTCTAAAGTTAGCTTATTGTTTCGGGCTTTAAGACGTAACGTTGAATAAGGTTTAGCCTAGTCGAAGCCGGATTTCCTAATCGGGCAATTTGTCGAATCTTCGAGTCCCTTCTCGCGTGCCGGGCTTAGAACTGTTGTTAATTAATAGATAAGCGGTAGACCGATTAATTAATTAATTAATTGCCTTAATATTCGAGTCTATAGACTTACTAGCTCCTTATATACCCTAGCGCTAAGAATCACAAGCCGTAAGTGAATGTTCTTTAACCTTCTTTAATCTTCCTCCTCCTTCTCTTGCTTATAAATTAGGCATTCTAGAAAGCTCTCGATACTCCTATAACAAAGATCCACTATACAACCCTAGTTAGCCCAATTGAGCCGTCCTTCCGGCACCAATAATGTTAGTAATCTACACTAAATTGAGGTATAGCTTCTGCCGCTAACAAGGGATGCTTAGCCATTAGTATCCACTTAGTTCCTCTGTTACTAGCTCGCTTATTATTACGTATAGACACTATCTAGGGCATAAGACAACCATCTTTCTGTAGATTTAATGATATATTATTTTGTACTAACTTCTTGCAGGTTAAAGAAAGGAAGAAGAAGCGATTATAAAGTAAACTAAAGGTTATTAAGTAATTAGGAGTAGGTCTCTACTAGATCAAAGTCCTCTAGAGAGAGGACTCGAGTGTAATTGTAGAGAACCGGCGGAGGAGCGAGTAGCGATAAATAGATAGTTTTGTGTATGTAGAATAGCCAATTTAATTATTATTCCCTCTCTTGTTCCTCTCTTGTTCCTCTCTTATTCCTCCCCCAATGCCGTATACTTACTCTAACGAGTAGTACGCGCAGTATAGCCGTCGTAGAGGTTGTTCTAGCGCTATTCGCACTCGTGGTGCGCTACCTCTTCGCGATTAACGACATGCCAATCTTCTAGAGATATATCGTCTACCTAACTAGCGTAGACCGGTGTTATTGGAGCGGCTCGAACAGGGCGAGGATAAGAGGGCTTAGTTAAGTCTTCTATCTAATCTTGTTAGTAACCGTAGAAGTCTAACACCCTTAATCCGTTCAGTTAGTTCAATACTAGCATCTGAGCTAGCTCCGTTGCCTTAGCGATCCGGATTACCTTTGTTGCTACTAGCTCTATCGCAGTTATCGCAGCCTCGTTAAGTACCTTCTATCGATCCCCCTGCCCGGTTTGCGCTATATTATCTCTACTACCGAGACCGCACCTACCTCCATTCAGGCGCCCCGCTTTGTAGGCATGCTTGGACCTTCTATCTTGTATAGTACACTACCTTCCATACGTAATTGTTTCTATTCTCAATCGTTCTCTACCTCCTTCTCAGTCGCTCCGCTGGTGCCTCAGGTTGGCGAAGCCAAGGCTCTAGCGGAGCGCCTGAGGACAAACCGGGCAAAAGCATCAGTTAGAGACCTCTACTAGAACACGGATTTCCTCGATAATACAATAACATAGCATAATTTGTATAGGCAAGTTTGTAGAACGACCTCGACACTACTTTAATAAAGGGTTCTAACAATGTTATAGGCCCTGCTACTTAAAGTTGAAGCCCTTAGAAAATGCGCCGATTTTTTTAGAAGCATTAGCAGCCCTCTTGAAGCTAGACTTCCGGCTAAAACGTACTATTCCTGCGATGATAACGACGTATTTTTCGGTCGCATTTTGAATGAGGCCCTAGCCAAATGGTAGATTAAGGGCCTCTAGCTTAGTATAGATCTATATCGCATGCGGTTGTGCTGTTATGGATCGATAGCCGAGAAGGGCTGTACAGCTGTTCTTTCTACCCGGCTTGTCTTTAGGCCCTCGCAAGCGAGGATCTGTGCCTCAGGCACCGAGCTTCGAGGGACTGTGTGGAGGTAGATCGTTCTTACATTATCTTGTATCCTCAGGTTGTGTGCCAAGTAGACTAATATATATCTAGTTAGCGGTCTATGCGAAGCCTACAGTACAGCGGAGCGCCTAAAACTAAACCGTTCGTCCTCTATACAATTGCCCGGAGGATTTCAGCACTTTTTAATATATAGGATAACAACTATATTAGACGAAGACAAACGCAGAAAAAGGGTCCTACGCCTTAATAAGAAGACAATATATCCTTATACAAAGTACTCGCTAATTTAGATACTATAGGCTCTATCTTCTATATACCGAGGCTAGTTGTCTATAGAATCTGGCTAAATCTAAGAACTTCCGCTGCTCGAGGGCATAGTAAGGCCAACAATAGTATCTAAGACACTCGACAATAGACGAGACCCGAGTATTCAGGCTATAGAACGATCTCTAAGTATGTAGGAGAATATTACTACTCTACATTGTCGCTGTCTTGCCCTCGAGGGCAAATACTAAGACTTTTGTCGCGATTTGCCTTTAGTCGCAGTAGTTAGAATGCGATAACAACACCTTATTATATACTATCTTAGATTTGGAGGCCCTTGTTAAAGGCAACAAGAAGGGCCTTAGCTATTTTGTACTGTTATTTTGTCGTAGAGATGCCAAAAACTGGCCTCGGAGGGCAAATAGCTATATTCTACCTCTAGTTTGGCGCGGTTTGTTGTTAGGCTTGTGGGCGAAGAATTGGGTGGAGTGTTTGTAATTGGTTGTACGGGAGTTCGGAAGCTAGCCCTAAATGAACCCCTATCACGTGCACTCGGTCGCAATCTCTCACTTATTCTTCGCGGAGCTTAACCGATTACCCCGCCAGCCGGTCGAGCTACGGGTACCCGTACGCCCCGCCCGATTAGTCGGCTACTCCCGTCCGCATACTATACCTTACTTTAGATGTCGTAGCTACGAGGCCGCTTCGTATAAGACGTAGTAGTACTTATTCCTTTACTTTAGCTTTATATATTCTTTTATATACCTTTATATACGACCGTTACTTTAATATTACTACCTACGAGAAGCTTCTCGTACTATACGGGCTACGAGGTAGGTCTATAAAAGTTGCCGCTATAGCTAGCTACTTTTAGATTTTTTATTAACCTCTAATACTACTACCCGCCTCGCCTTATACGAACTACTCCCTCCCTCTACCCCTTCTAACACCCTCTTTACCTCTATCTACCTTATACGAGCCGCTATATCTTAGCCCTACGCTAATTAGTAGAACGCTAAGTACGCCCGCGTCCTCGCCGACCTAAATACTACTACTAAGTAAGTCTTTCGCCTCTTACGAGCTAATATACCGCTTCGTATCTAACGAGTTATAGCGAGCGTGCCCGTATATAGAACCGCTATAACCGCTATAGTCCTAGCTCGCGCTAGGGCGCGACTTATTAGGGTATACTAAACCCTAATACGCCTACCGCGAACTTAGAGGCTAAGTTACGTAATATCTTCTTTCGTAGTAATAACTAGTATACTATTACGAAGTACTATAGCTACTACCGCTATAACGCGCCTATACTATAGCCGCCTATTATAAATAACGACCCCGAGGAGTACTACGCCTATAGCTACCTCTACTTATATACTATAGTTAAGGAGTAGCTTAAGTAGAAGGGATTATAGTCTAGTACTAATATAAGCCGCTTCGTATTAGACGTATTAAGCCTTTCTAACTATTTATATAGCGCGTATTAGGTCCTAAGAACCGTAAGATCGTAGTAGACATATTCGAGAATATCCTCGGCGAGTAGATATAGGCTAAGGTACGTATTATACGAAGTAGCGCTACTTCGCCTTATACGAGCTAACCTTTAATAGATAGTCGACCGCGATACGCGTATTATAGAGGCTCGTAACTACCGCTAGAACACCCGCTATAACTGCGGTATCTATACTTATCTATAGGGTTAGGCCCGCTCGCCTTATACGAGCTATATATAAGCTAGCTCGCTATAGCTACTCTACATACTATAGCTTACTTTTACTAGTGCTTCGTCCTATACGAAGCGGCTAGCTTATAGCGAAGGAGTTTGTTTGTTTTTTGTATTATAATACTATAGATAGGCTACCTCGTCTTACACGAAGCGGGTTTGCGAAGGATGGCGTTCCTAATTTTTATAATACCTAACTAGCTAGTCTTAGGCGATAGGAATGAAGTAATACGTATTAGACGAATAACATAAAAGTACTAAATTTCCGTACCTCCCTTTCCTCTATCTTAGACCTATAAATCGTATAAAATATATTATAATATAATATATATATAAAAAATTATATTATAAAAAAACCTTCGTAATATAATATAAAATCTTCTTTAACTTGCGATTCGTATAAAACAAGATACTCTATACGATTCGTATAAAGCGAAGTACTCTATATAATACGTATAAAACGAATAAGAACTATATATAGTCGTAAGTTCTCCTATACTAGTAACAAAGGATGCCCGAGCGGGCCTCTAGATTTAGGAAATCTTCCCTCTTTCGTATAGGGATATCCGCCTAACTCTAGAGATAACGGATAATAGAACTCGTACTAAACTTAGTAGACTAGCCGCCCTAATCGCAGAGTCGTCGGATATCCTAACGCCTTTCGGATAAGAAGTATTATATACCTCCCCTTCGGAAGGAATGCGTACTATACGAATTAGCCGAAACTCTAATATTAAGTAGGTTCCTTCGGAAATCTTTAAGAAAGGTATTAGTAGGCTAGTTATTCGTTAGTTACGAGTTGGATCTTACTTTTATCTTAGACGTACCGCTACTTTAGACTTACTAACTATCGGCCGGTTAAAGTTGTTAAACCGCCGGAAGATATAGCTAGTCTTAATACCTAAAGTTGCGACCTATCGTAATAGAAGAAGCGGAATATCGAGCTATAGTTCGTTAGGAATTAGGAATAGTATAAACGGCTTAATCTCTTCGTATACTACGAATTAGCTAGCTATTCGCTTTAAACGAGGTAGTACTTACCGCTATTCTAATGCGTCTTCCGGAAGTCGAGATTAAGCTAAATAATCCCCTTCTTCTCGTCGATAAGCCGGAAATAGTATATCTCGATCCTTAGTACCTCGTTAAAGCGGAGAAGACAAAGAAACCTAATTATATAAGTAAGCTATATTATATATCGCCTTTTACCTCCTTCGTATTATACGAGTAGTATTAGCTAAAGCCCTCCTTTTATATACTATAAAGTACTTACCTCCCTACTCCCGAAAGCCCGTCTCTACGACCTTATTCTTATAGATCTAATAGGCCTTATCTCATTTCTAACGAAACGTCCGGTTATATAGATATAGCCGCTTTAGAATATCGTTCGTTATAGCCTAGACACTTTCTAAAACCTCTCCGGCTTATATCTAGCGAAGTAGATTAGTATCTCGTATAAAACGAATTAAGTAGATACTACTATACCTTCTTCCGTTAGATTAATTTTATAATCCTCGAAATAGTATACGAAATAGAGGGATTACTAGTCTACTTCTCGCCTAATACGAGTTAGAATAGTATAGATCTAAGGCGGTATTCGTATACGAAGTACTAGCTAATTATAGACCGGATTTTGAGAGTATACGAATACGACTTCCCTACTAGTAGTATATCTACTTCGCCTCTATCGAATGCCTCCTTCTCCTTCGTAGTAGGCGTATTATATTATAACTAGATATAATATGCGATTAACTCTAGAGTCTTCTCTTCGGGGATTATAAGCTACGAGACATATTATAGCTACCTCTCTTTAATCCATTTCTCGAAGGTAGCCTAGATACTTTATATTAGACGAGTTAGCCCGCTTTATATATAACGAGGGAAGAAAAAGAGGCGTATATACGGTAGCTCTTTAGAGTACTAGATATATATGTACCTTTAGAAGTAGCCTATAGCTAAAGAATCTACTATTCGTCTAAGCCGAAAGGCTGCTACGCTGAAATATTATCTTACTATTCTCGTAGGTCGTCTACCGCCTCTTCTAGGTCTACCTCGCCTAAAGCGACTCGGAGAGACTTATCTAGTATATTTTAAAATATAGGAGGGAGCTGTATCGTAGAAGACGAGGTAGAAGCCGGTACGTCTCCTACGAGCTAGTAAGTATTGCTACGGCTACGACTACGGCTACGGCTACGGCTACGGCGATTACTACTACGGTTACCTCGTTCTATTTCGTATTAGATAACCTATACTAGGTAAAGGAAGAGGTAGAGGTAGAGGAAGAAATATAGTACGAAAGAGTACCCCGCGATAGAGCTTAGTAGAGTTTACTTCGTCTAACACGTATTAGACTACTCTTTCGTCTAACATATATTAGACCGCTCTTTCGTCTAACACGTATTAGACCGCTCTTTCGTCTAATACGTATTATCTAACTCCTCTCGCTCTATACGATTAACTATATATTATTTACTATACCTAAAGCCGGCTCGATTAAGAAGAAGTAGACCTCGAAGAACCCTATAGCCTAGTCTAGCCGAACGGCAGAACTAGAGCTAGGATATAATAAATAGCTAGCTCGTAATATACGAAACGCATTTAAAGTTTATCGAATCTTCGACTAAGTAGTCGAATATTCCGCCCTTTACGAAGATAACGACTAGTAGGTCCGATACGTAGGTTACGAAGAGTAATACCGCGGCCTCGGCATAAACGAGGTAGAGCTATATATCCCTACTAGCTCGTAGGAGGCGGAGTAGCCTACTTTATATAAAACGAATTAGCCCTATATACTATAATACTAGTCTATCTTACGTACTACGAGCTATTCTAAACGACGCCTAGTCCGGCCGTACGTATAGTAGAACTATACGATCTTTACGCCTATATAGGAGAATAGCGTAGAAGATCCCTTTACTATTCGTACTTAACGAATAGGCCTATCCGTAAAGTACGAGATAGAACATACGTATATCTTTAAAGCTTTAGCGGATTTAAATGTACTAAACTTTAGCTTAGCGATCTCGAACGTAATGAACGATATAATGATCCTACGTAGTAGAGGTACGCCTTATATAAATCGACTTCTTATATAGAACGAAGAGTCTCCGATAAAGCGTAAAGCGACCTAGTAAGAGAAGGATATATATATTCTAATAATGCTATATGCTACCCTACGCCTTATACTATACGAGCTACCTAAACTTAGTCTATAGGAGTTTACGAAGAATATAAGCCTTCTACTACGAGCTTAGGATAATCCTTTAGTCTAGCTCGTAGTATACGAAGGGGTTAGGATTCTAGTACGGTTCTAGTAGAAGCTATATAGAAGCGGTATCGATTTAGAATCGTAGACTAATATAAAGTAGTACTTTAGTAATTAGAAGGTTCGTATTATACGAAGTAGCTTACTTATTCGTTACTAACGAATAGCCTATAGTTAATCGTATAGGAACGAAAGCGCTACGTATTAGATAACGCGTTCTTTTTAGCCTTTTAGAGAGAGAACCTAAAGACTAGCGAGCTCGAGCCTATACTATATACCGCCTTACTAGCGGCTCTAAAGAAGATCCGGATAGCGACGAATAACTTTAGTATACGTAAGTACCGAATAAGCTTTAGACTAAACTATAATAGAGAGGCTATAAAGCGCTTCGTATTATATAGATCGTATAAAAAGTTAAGATAAGGCCTACTATATACTATAACGGTAGACCGAGTCGGGAAGAAATAGCGGATCGACTAGAACTGCCGGTAGCCTTAGGACTTCGAGGTATACGAGCCGATACTAGAAGGTATTAAATAGCTACGCGTCTATAGCGAAGTAGAATAGAAGGAGGTATTTACGGAGTTCTACGTAGAAGTAGATAGGATCGAGGATTCCTTAGAGCCTACCTAAAGAAACAATATCTCTCGTATTATACGTATTAGCTCTCTCTCTCGTCTTATATATATAGAATAATCGCTTACCTAACGACCGGCTCTACTCGGGGCGTATACCCTTTAAAAGATAGTAATAATAGCTATCCGTATTATACGAAGTATCGTTCTAAGTCTTCTATCTATCTTATTTCTTATCTAATACCGTTCCTCTACGAGGACTACGTTCCCTTCCGAGAGAGAAATCGAACTACTCGTCTTAAGCGAAAGGTACTAGGAGATCCTAAAGAAAGTCTACTTCGTATTCTATAAGCTAGAGCCCGCGAGCCTCGATAGATTCTCTTTACGTAGAGTCTATTAAGTTCCGGAAATAAAGTTTAGGAGGCTACTTCGTCGTAGGCGAACTACGTTACTTTATAAGACGTAAATAGTATATTTACGAGTCGAACTTAATAGATTTAAGGGGGTAATCGGTCGAGGCTTAGCTAGGACTATCGCCTAATATATAATAGGGGTAGGCTTCGTATAAGACGCGTAAGGAGTAGTAGATAGAGGCCGAGATTATATAGGCTCGGCGGTAGCGATACGCCTACGGGCGTATTCTATAAGTTTCTAAGCTCCGCGCTTCGCGCGAATTAGGGGATTATATTAGACGAAGCGTTCTTTATTGTTCTACGTATTCTATAGCGTATACCGGCCTCCGCGCGCTTCGTATAAAGCGTTATTATAGTTACTTATATCGTACTAGCGACGCGCGTAGCGGGGTCGTAGGCGTAGCCGTGCGGTAGCGCGGGTTATAGTCCGTATACTCGAGAGACTATTAAGTTTCCGGTTCTCAAGGCTTATTCATTTACGTAACTCAATTCTTCATGCCCACAAGCCTGAATGGAGGTAGGACCGCACCCCATTAGTCCCTCCGCCTATATATAACCGTCCGCTAGACTATAATAAGTTAGAAATGTAGCTCGAAGAACAGCGGCAGCTTAAACAGCAATTAACAAGCTAAATACGTCGTGTAAATGTCGAAGTTATCGACTTAACTGGAGAAGACTCTTAATCTTTAGATAATAAGTCAGCTGCAGTTCGGATTACCCCGCGTATATAGCGATAGCTATTAGACCGGAGCTAGCGGGCCGAAACGCCGAGTACCGACCCTTAAACTTTAGTCTTGGACATAGAGCAACTCTCATAATCGACACAACATACTAATTTATTACATCCGATACTGCCTACTATACTACTTGTAAATCGTCCCTCTAGACAGCTTATATTGCCATTACTTAACTCCTTAATTTTTAGGGCTCTAGGGCCATTGCCGACGTATAAGATAGCGACCCAACAAACCCCTAAATAGCGAGTTCTCCGCCGAGCAATCCTCCCCTACAAACTGCGCTATACTATTAAACAACTACACAAAATAGCTAAATAGCCTATCGCACACATTTCTAACTAGTCTCGGCGAGCTGTATCGACTATTTATAAGATCGTACACGAGCCTTTTACCCCTAGACGTTGCCGGCTCTATAGAAACCATAATGGGCTCGAGAACTCGTAGCATATTCGAGAGGTTGTACTTATTAACCTACCTACTCGTAGGCGAGGCCGTAGGCTCTATATAGATAACTAAGAGCGTTAAATCGTTGAATATATTACTTAGAATAGTTACACGCGTCGTATAACTTATTACGAAGTCCGTAATTCGCTAGGTCTAAATTATAGTCCTTTAACAATCTCTCGCATCTATAGAAGATACGGCTATAGGCGCTACGTTGCCCGCCCTCGCCCCTTCTACAACGACCGTATTCGACGCCTAAGGCTCGAATAGGCACTATTCTATCGATACTAGACAAAAGAAGACTAGGCTAACGTTCTATAGAGCGACGAGTGCGCTATTCGCAATGGATTACATAAACGACTATTTGTTACTCGTAGGGTTAGTAAGCGCAACCGTAACTACTGTTTAAGACTACGCTTCTAACGTCTACCTTATTAGATAGTTTAGGGTTATATTAGTAGTATAAGAGGCAAAGGACTACTCCTTCTATAGGATAAGAACTAGGGCAACATCAACTTAATATCTTATTATTAGAAGGTCCTTCTAGTCGTTTAAGACGAGATTAGTGCTATAAATAGTCTTATTGCTAGCTAATAATACCCTCTTAGATACGAGCCTATACTTTACTTAAGAACCGCCGTATTCTAGCAAGACTCGGCGCCTACATACAAAGCTAAACACACACTTAACTAGCTAATAGTAAGACGCATTATTGTTATAAACAACTAGCCTCCTTCCTCACCTGATTTAAACCTAATTAAGAACCTCTAGCGTATATTAAAACAGACAATTGAACGCCGCAGAGACAGGCCTACTAGCCGTGCCCTTTAGCTAGCAATTGTCGAAGAATACTATAAGATAACTATGGAACAGGTCCAACAATAGATTAATAGTATGCCTAACCGCTGCTAAGTAGTAATCGATGCTAATGGCGGATAGATATAGTAGTAAATTGTATTAGATAGCGGTCTCTTAGTTGTCTATAATCTATAGTACTTAGTCTTCAAACTTACCTTCTATACGGCTTGTAAAACACCCTCCTTCTTAACCCTAATCGTTACTACTAAACAGTCCGGAGGTCTGACGTTCCTAGTAATCGCACTAATTGGCTTCTAGCACCGCTTCTCACTATACTTTGTATAGCAAGCGGTGCCGCTAAGCAAGGAAGCAGACCGTCTGTACTTGCACGAACGACAAAGCGAAGGCGGAATCTTGCCTGATTCCGTTTGCAGTGAGTGTCAGGGTCGAGCACAAAGGCTCAGAAGTGATGGAATCCGGATGCGGACAACGGCAGTATGCAGGAATGGAATGCTGCACGAACAAAGACGGCACGCACAGTAGTAGTACAGCCATCATTCGACTCCACGATTTGCATCACGTCTCAATTTTCCTGTGTGAGTATCTGAAGCTACTATCATCATACGGTATGGCCGGAGTTCGCATGTGGCACTGGCTTGCTCCTCTCATCGCCTGCATTGCCTTCTGCATCTTTTTGGCTGACAAGCCCCAGCCCCGCCGCCAAAGAGCCTGCACCCGCAGCTTGATACACCCCAACATTAGCCACTCTATCCTCTTCTCTGCACCGAAATCCCTGCCGCCTCCGGCACTCGAAACCGCCTTCGAGCGCATCGCCTGGCTGGCTGCGTCCGATGCTGACTACGAGAATCTGGGCAACCGCGCCGTCAAGGCTACTGGCGAGTCGCTGTATAGCATTAATGCCATGTTCCATACACATGCGAGGGACTGGTGCATGGTCGCTAGCGTTATGGAGAAATTTGACTGGCTGCAAGTGATCGCCAGAAACAGAACCGATGCGCGCGACATCGAGCTTGAGGAGTTGGCGTATGTGCAAGGTGACCACGAGGTCCCACTCCGAGCCCCCAAATACTGGGCTTGTCATCAACCGCCATACCGATCAGCCTGGCCACTCGCCGCCCTTGGAACATGCTTGGAATATCGAGCCTTTTGGCGCACTAGCTTGCCTCGCTACGAATTGAAGAGGATGCGGCACGACGTGGTCACGTTGAGCGAGGAGACACAGAGCTTACTGGAAAATCTGCACAAACATCGTGAGGACATGCAGCGATATCGCGTAGGCTTGGTTAATGAAATCCGTAACATGGCGCGGGTATACGACATTTACCACGCCTCGTACAACCCTAGCTACGTTCAAGCTCTGCGCACGCGCTTCTTAGTTAGTGCCATGGTCTCCGCGCAGTCCGCGGCTCTCCTCGGCTTTGCCCATATCGCACTCCAGCTTCTCGAAGACACTCGCCGAGACCTTGACCTTCTACGTCAAGACATCAACCGAGTAGCGAAGCATTCCGGGGTTCCTCCAGCTGACGCCATCATTGCCACCCGCCAACGTATATCTGAGCTGCGCATTAACGGCTCATACGCGAATACCATACGAAGACTCGTCGATATCTTTGATGATGGCATCGCAATCCTCGAGTCGCCTCCCAAT
Organism: Pseudocercospora eumusae; assembly: GCA_001578235.1. NCBI lineage: Eukaryota > Fungi > Ascomycota > Dothideomycetes > Mycosphaerellales > Mycosphaerellaceae > Pseudocercospora > Pseudocercospora eumusae. The sequence goes on from LFZN01000062.1 coordinate 196,499, forward strand.
GAAGCGCAAGCCCACCCGGTCTGGTACGAGATGAGCCAATTTTGGAAGCAGTCCTTCGACGAGGAAGATGCATCGCGCGCTAGACGATGCTTGTATGGAGTTGCCACTGGAGCAAACGACCTGGAGCCAGATTGTCTGGCCGTTGCCGAGTGCCCGGTTTGGAAGGAATGGCATGTGTCAAAGTATCCAGCTGAAAGGTTCTGGGGCGATTCGTTGAAGACTTTGCAGATTGGCACACGAGCCCCGAAGAAGCGACAGTGGCGTCTTCGATGAATTCCATATCTTGAAATCGTCACCACAATCAATACTCCTTTCAGCCTAATTTCGGCGATGGACATCGCTGAAAGTCCCCAAACTATGTTGCACATTGAACAAGCCACTGTATTGCCACTCACAAGTCTACCGAGACTCGCAGAAGTCACCATCTGAACCAATCTGCCATTCCGGTATCCCGCTGCTGCTGCTGTGTTGATCAATCCTCACTTGCCGACCCATTTTGAGACTCACTCGCATGCATGCACTCAACAAACTTGTCGAAGGTATTGGACGCAATTGGAAGTGCTATGCCGGAAAATGTGTCTGGGCTGGGCCTACGCAAACAGTTCGCAAAGCCTCACTTTCCAGCTCCTGGCGTGTCAAGACATTTTTTCTCTGTGCTTCCAAGGGTTCGAGATCTACCAGTAAGCTACGGGAAGACGTTCCCTGATACCGGCGTCGCGGGGTGCTCTATCCTGCCAGTCATCCTTACAAACTATACGGCCCTTCATCACCCGGACCATTGCCGAGAGCCTCCATAACTCCGATCCAGTCCTCGAGTTCGGCCGCAGGGTACTGGGATTTAGTACAACGCTGAGAGTTCCGCGTACTGACAGGATGTCTACGTGCTGCTGGGAGCGGACGAGCTCATTTGCGACCCTCCATCGAGGTGTCCCTCAGAATCGGAGGAGCATGTTTGCGAGATATCATGCTCCACGGATCTTGAAAGCGACCTAAGCTGGTGGCGAGGAGCTCAATGCTACGAATTCGTTCGTCGAGCAGCAAGTAGCATTTGACTCAGACCCAAAGGAGGATGTCGCAATAAAAGCAGAGCTCAGAAGTATGGAGAACAATACTGGAATCTACAAACCACCGTTGAGGACGGGCTATATCGCGGCTTTCCTTCTATTTTGCTGATGAACCTTTTTTTTTCTTGGAAAAGTTTGTATCGTTAGCATTCTCAGCGTAGTGCTAATAATAATGCATACCTTACATCCAATTCGACATTACTCTCGATGTTTTCACATAGACCCGATACCTCTACTACTTCATCGACATCCATTTGCAGATCGTGCTTCTTCAACTTATGCGCGATATGCAATTCAAGCAGTCGAATGTATACTCTATCGCCGACTTTTGTCCATCGCAGACGACCACAATATCGAGCCCCCGAATAGCCCCGACATTGTGAGGACTCATGAAACAATCGTGAAACGATACCGGATATCATCAAGGGATACAGCATTGGGATCAGAAGGCTCGGGTGAGTTCAGTAGTACGACCATTGAGTTCAAGGAATGCTCGGGCTCGGTACGAATATCACAGATAAATGATGAATGGCTGATACAAAGAGAGGAGGTCTGTTCGAGCATGCCTTAGAAAACCTACCTCGAGAGTGGATCGGCATTACCCTTTTTTAGCAATGCTTTGCCTCAAAAACTGAGTCGTAAAGCAAAAGATTGACCTCAAGAGGCTTGAAACACTGTAAAAGGACATGGAAAGAACAATAGCGGCCTCCTTCGTACGCGCTATGCTTCACATGATGCCCATCTACGACACTGACATCGACTTTCCAAGGCAGTACTGAATGCTCGCCATAGAAGTCTGCGAAGCCGCGGTCTAATCACTGCTGCACCTGTTCTACAGATAGATCGCCGGGCGACATCTTGATTTTCTCGCAAGACACAAAGCCTTGACTACGATATGTGCCCATCTCGTCGTGGGTTAGTGAATGACGATTGGGTATCGATTTGTACGTCGATGCACAGTACCTTACATGGATGGCCTTGGAACGCTCGCTCGCCTCGACACCAACTCTTCTCAGATGCCTCTTCTCGTAGTAGTAAAAGGCGACACGATATTCCTCACTTCAGACACGATTGGGATTCTGCTTGGGGTCATGAAGCTACTACCATGGCGGGCAGAAGATTGCACCATTAAGCTGCTGCTTCATGTTTCGGACTCCACCACACCACGGGTGTAAATTTGCTAACTTTTGCAACGGGGCAGCTTAGTATCTTGTTATACATACTCAGGGAGCACAATCTACCGCACTGGCATTGGTAGCGAGGGGCCATTGCCGATCAGTGCCATCATCTGGAAAAATCGCTACTTCAAAACTTATACTGGCGATTTTGGCTCATGTGGAGACGGCGACACTACGAATGATGATGATAAAGGTCTGCTCAATAGGGCCAACAACGACGAAGAAGAGGAGGATCTTCAAGGGTTGGCAGCGAGTGCATTCAAGTTCTCCTCCAAGGTTCGGAAACTGGCCACGCCGATCTGATTGTAGCTGTCTTTCCATGTGGCATTTTCGATGATAGTCCCGCCAACGCCAGCTTGCCAAGCCGACCATATGCCAGTGAGAAGGCAGCAAAGTGCGAGATGAAGGCGCGATGGCTGCGAAGGTCAATGTATTGCAACAAGAACATCTGCTCAACTTTCTCAGTTTATTCTATGGGCGTAGCGACAATCATAAACCCCATGCTTACATAGCGGTCACAGTCGGCGACCTTTCTCCAGCAGCGTCTTACTGCCTTTCCATTCACATTCTTCCATGCGCGCCAGGGCGTTCTCCTCGATCAGCTCGTAAGTCGTTCCCATGAATCGTTTCCATCAATCGTCTGCGTGAATCATATCCATCAGTCGTACCAGTCATTCGTAGATTCGTGATTGTGTGTATCCCATATGCGCTGCGTTGTCCTTGCCCATGATTGCAGCCGCTCTCATTGTCCGGTATCGTCATTCAGATCTCGTAGCCGCTTGCGCAACGGCTGTAGCCAGGAGGCGGTCCAAAGGAGCCGACGCCTTCGTCGGCAGGTGACGATGAGGAAGCAGACAGCTTACCACGCTTGAAGACGGCTCGATCGCCTTCCACAATCTCGGTAGCGTTGTACTTGCGCTTCTTCGCAGGCGTTGGAGTAGCATCGTACGAGGAGGAGAAATATCCCGACCAGCTCTGCACATCTTCGACTGCTTCCAACCCACTGCTGCCATCATAGTTGTAGTTTGTGGTGTCTTCCATGCCTTGGAAGTCCGCGAAGTCGGCAAGGTCCGCGAGACCGGTGTTGCTCGAGGCGCTTGGCATATCGACAGGCGAGGTCAAGGTCTCGAAAGGCGAGGAGCTCGTAGCATTGATGGCAGAGCTTGAGGTATCGCCAGTGGAGGTCGTGTCGTTCGTGGAATCTTCTATCGCGCTATGGTCCTCGAAAGCGGGCGGCAAGAGACACAGCGGAAAGAGAAATGGCAAGACTCCCAAGCTCATTTGCGAGATTCGTTCAGCTGTGAAGAACGTGGGAATTTTCATCGTGGGATATTTGAAGTTGTCTGGCTTCACTTGCCACAGCTTGCATAATGGTCAGTACTTTGAACTATGGGAGAAATTGACAATGAAGTGACTTACTTCATTGATATGCTTCTCCAAGCATTGTGTCAACTTGATCCACGCTGGGAGAAGAAAGTGACAGAGGAGCACCGTTGAGTCGGAGCTTTCGAGATAGTTCCGGTGGGACCTACAGGCAGTTGCGCTCAGGAGACGCAAGAGATGCGACAACTGAACACTATTTGACTGCCTGTCGTTGTAGCCGGCAATCAATCTTGCCAGCAGGTAGTTCAGAACTTCTTGGGAGTTGCCTCTGCACTGCTTTTGGCAGGACTGCAGTTCACCAGAGTTCACTTTGCAGGAGTGGCTGGTGCAAAAGCCAGCTCGCCATCCCATATGAGACGTTACACTCTGGGTGATGAGGTCTGCAGTGTCCGCGTGAGCCGTGGTCGTGACGGGTGGGGGTCTGATCTCGAAAGGCGTCACTGGCGTGGCCATGGTAGTCGTCACTGGCTCGGGCGCAAGGTCGGAGGATGTCTCGAGATTCGCAGTCGTGGAAAATTGCTGCTACGAAGCGCGCGCCGTACAGAACCGTCAGACAGCAAAGCTGCTCGCTACAGCTGAAGTGTGACAACAGAGATATGCCAAAACCCCAACGAGAAAAGTGTCTGTCAGGATGAGCAGCTGCCAAATCGTCTTCGTCTGAGGTCAAAGCCTTCTTGTGTGCCCCAAAGCACCCTTCTGCGGTGGGATCAGCTCCGTTTATGCTCCAACCTCAAGAACAGTCCAGGCTGCAGGACTGCATCAATGTTCTGAATCCTGCTCGCCGCCATGGTTGATAGAGAGGCTGGCAGAGGAAGCCCGCAGTGAATGTCTTAGAGGTGATTCTTGTACCGCTCACACTCTTGCGCCGCTCCTCTTGCAGCACTCGTCGCTGCTATCATTGTCCTAGAAGTTCGTCCAACAAAGGTGCACTCTCGTCGGTCGAGATGGCTTGTCGTCCGCAGGGCATGCTGAGCTGTGGCAGAGGGCTATCTTGAAATCGATTTGGCGGATTGGCATGAGGTGCTGCAATATCGTGAAAGGCCCACAAGCGTGGTCTCAGACCCCTACACTCTGTAGTCTGCAAACGGACGGGCGAGGGCATGATGATTCTCAGTCGCTCCCATGCTTATTATGCCAAGCTGCCTGTGATGTCGAGCACTTTGTTGATGAAAGACGATAATGATGATGATGAGGGTGTTGCCCATGTTGTCGTTGGTGATCAGAGAGTTTTGCGGCACGTTCCTCGCCCTTGCCCCGGAGCAGGCAAACCCCTGCCACACCACACACGATGACCCAGCAAGCTCATGTACAACGGATCCACTTATTCGTGCCGTGAGCCTAAAGGTCCAAAGCGCAGCAAGCGCGATTCTGGCGTTGCTCGAGCGTTCAGGAAGGCGAGAAGACGGGATGCCAGTGCGCGAGAAATGCCAGTCCAGTCCGCGCGCGTGCATGAAGCCGACAAGCGTAAACGAAGAGAGTGCCCATTGCATTGCTACCAAATCAATGGGGTAACCCGCGCTGTGGACAGACCTTCGTCGCAATCTGGCTGATCCTGGCCTCCCCGCTGTTGTGACACCTTGCTGCCGTCAACGACACCGAAGCGAACCATACCCACTGCAAGAGACAGGGATGGATGATGACTCGCCCTTCGACCTGCAGACTGACATCCGTCTGCGCCAATGCAGATTCAGCAGGGTCATTATTTCTTGCCCATTATCGTAATCGATTTCGACATCGTCGGCACTAATTTCTGTGCATGCATCTCTTGGCGCCCTTTGGACTCAAGCCTGAGTCTTGTGCTGCATCTCTTCAAGTCCATCCGGTCAGAATGCTGCTGCATCTTGCGATGATCGTATCCTTCCAGGTGGTGTTGAAGTCTCGAGTCTTGTCGGTGATTCTGCCGCTGCCGGAGGGAGAGTGGGCACTTGATCTTGTCGCAAATCGCAGTTCCGTAGACGGTGAAGGTAGAGTGAATACTGACGTCTCATAGCGCCAGAAGCCTACTGTGAGATCGAAGCAAAAGCACAATGACTGGACAAGTGATGTTGGAAATGGTGAATTTTAACCAAGTCTCACCTGCACGTATGTTCTGGTACCCCACCATCTCGCAGCTGGGTGCTCGGGCCACGAACATGCGAGCCTCTCACCATGCATCCCAATCAATGTCTGTCGCTCCTACCTGACTTGGCAGACCGACCATCCCTCTCCCAAGCTGACAAGGTTGCATGGCTGTAGATCAACAAGCACACTGATGAGCAACGACAACAGGAATCTGCCTCTGGACAGTCTAGTACATGTACCATTATTGTATCGAAAAATCAATGACCTCAGCCCGGAAGACATTCCGCATCCTCTCCTTCCAGATTTCCAGTCGCAGATACTGCACGTCAGCCATACAATACAAACATCCCAATCTTCCTACTCGTTCCTCCCCAAGCAACATCCACAAGTCCTCCACTTTTTTAACGCAGCTCTCCCTCAAACCATCTCCACCCTCTCACTTCGCACGCTTCCGAAACCTACAGTCTCTCACACCCTTCTCATAACCAGCCTGGTGAATCGCAGCAGCAAGAAACGAGAGCATGATCCCGAGGAGTACAAGGATGAGCAGATTCTTGTACTGATCGGTCGTCATTTCGAACGTCAAGTTTCTGTCGTCGGCGGGATGCTGGGCGGTAACAATAGGTGGTTCCCGTTCGCTTGGTGATGTGTTGACTGTGGTTGTGGAGTGAGGAGGTGTAGGAAGAGGAGGTTCGGGGATGGTTCTTTTCCTGGTTCTGGTGTTGTTTGCTGGTGGCATTTGTGTTCCGGACCGACGTAGATGCTGACGAGAGGGACCGTTTTGTCTTGATCTGGAGATTGCCCGTTCCGGATGTATGTGGGTGATGGCCGGAGTGCTTGCGCTTCCTGGGACACGCGATTGTTGACCAGGAATATTTAAGCAAAGAGACTTGTGAGACGACGTACGCAGATGGTCAAGGGAAGAAATTTTGTTTCAGAAGCGAATGAAATAGAGACAGTTTGTCTTTTGCTGTAGTGAACCAAATTGGAATGACCTCTGTCAAGTTGATAAGCATCGTGCTTGCCTACGAGTCGGTCGTCGTGTATGGATATAAGGACTGGATCAAGCTCTGCATGAAGGCGAGACATCTTCCGTAGTAACAAAAGAAGCGAGACAGTCTCAAAGTAGTGGAGGGCCAGATGCCCACCTTTCTCTGTAATCGCGAGGACATGGAGCTCGAGTTTATCAGGTCTGGCACTGATTGGTGTGCTTGTCTGTGGCCAAATTGAGATGGTGAGACTTGGATCCTGCGAAGTAGGAGCTCCAAACAGGTATGAGCAACAGCTACTGAATGACCGGCCTGACAATCTCTGCATGCAGACCCATATGCGATCCTGTTCAATCCCCGGGATGCCCACAGAGATAATATGGTCGCGACAGATGCAGGTGTTGATTCTTCGACCGCGAACATGCGTGGCGTCGCAGGGAGCCACCACTCCACTGCAAGAATTCGGCGAAGTGTCCTTGTGCATTCGCATAGCTGAGTACACTTTCAAATTGAAGCTCCTGAAAGACATCCGAATACGATTCTGGTGAATATGAAATAGACTTGATTAGTCCCACTTGTGGTGGCTTACCTGAGTAGACTTTGGAGCTTCCGAAGGACGTCCAAGTAGTGCGATTTCGGTTAGACTTGATTAGTCCCACTTGTGTGCCTTACCTCGTGCAATACGCGATGGTGCTTAGTGTGGGAGATGCTGACGAGGATGTGAAGTGTGAGCATAAGCCCGGATATGAGTCCAGTGGAGTGGCGTATGCCTGTGGGTTGTGTCCATACTTCGCCGAGAGATTGGGCTGGAAATGCAAAGAGCGTGTACACTGCGTGGAGCACCGAACTCCTGCCACCTTTTAAGCGCCAAATGGGGCCGTGCTCTCGCATTCTGCTTGTCACATGGAATGAAGTGTCAAGCCGTCTCCTGTAATCTCTGCTGAAGCAAGGCGTGGCGCTCACAGTGCCTCCCTCGCCATCGACCCTGCCTACCAGACACCCATCCTCGTTTCGACTCTCCTCCTCAGGTAGACCACGACTCGATTGGACAGGCGCACTGGCGGCAGAGGGCAGTTGAAGTACATTCAGAGGAGCGCATCCGCGACACGCTGTGTTCGTCTCGTCTCGCTTCATTGCGATTGCGGTGGGGCGGCGGGAGAGGCATATTCTGCTGCTTGTAGGAGTCGACAACGACATCTTGACCGAAGATGCCGGCGGCTTGTTTAGCGGAGCAAAGCAGTTCTTTGCTGCGACCGAGAAGTCTGCACGTAAATGCGAGAAGAAGATGAATACGAGTCGATGGGCGCCTCTTGCTTTTGCCATACTGCGGGAGTGTTGATGCAAGCCTCGGACTTGAAGTTCGCAGCTTGGCATTGGCCTCGGCGAGAGATCCCTTTGCTTGGCTTCAGCACAGCACAACTTCTCCTTCCCATCGCCAACGAGAATTTCCTCGCGAGCACTTTCAAGACTGCGACTGAAGACGTCCTGAAATATCACATCCATAGTGCAGATGTCTGTTCAACGGCACATACGTCCATCGCCAAGCTGAGTGGAGCTGCAAAGTCTGCGAAAATCGTCTTCAGGCGGCAGTCTGTCGGTAGAGACCTACTGGCAGCAGCATTGAGATGTACATGAGACTACGACTGCTCGGGCTGTACGCTTGCGAGAAGCATGTCCACTCTTCCGCCCACCATGTGTTGCTTCGGCGGCTTCGAGTCTGGATAACACAAAAGACTTTAGATTCTTTGAGCATAGCAGCAATGATCAGCATTTCGATCGAGCAGAGCAACAAAGACCCTATGCCAAGCGTTTGGCGTGCGCCGCATGATGCTACGACGTGGACTTGTGAGAAGTCTCACATGTGGGAGTTGCTACGCCGCAAGATGGTGAGGAAGGTGATGCTGTCGATAGTGTTGAGAATGTGTCAGATAGAGATCTGATTCAGATTGGAAGAGCGCGGAAGAGATTCGAGCCACAGCCAGGCATGCTGGGTTCGATATATGCCAGATTCCCTTCTGAATGTGTGTCAAGCACAGGGAGAATGGGCGACAATGACGAGCAAATTGAACGCTGCGGAAGAGCCAGGAAGCCTACACTGCTGGTGCCTCGCACTCGTCTTCGCAGCTGCTCAGTGCAGCTGGACATTCACAGGTTTCTATGACCCCGAGCTGAGCCCGCTATCGAATGGAAGTCTTCCTTGCCTATACCTTCTCGCCCGGTAGACCAGGGTATACGACTAATTTTCCGCACGCAGAATTCAAAGCTCCCGATTTGCATGAAGTAAGATGATCGCGGCAATCCAACCGATGAAAACTGCAGTGCAGACCTCGCTCGCCTGTTGTGCCTGGCTTCCGCCGCTTTCCATCTGGCTATGCACATGATCCGGTCTGGTTCTGCGCTCGAAATGTCAAACAGAGTTTCTCAAAACGCTGCCTCAGAATGCTGCCTACCAGTCAGAGTGCAGTTGAGGCCGCCTTCGCTCAAAGTAAGTTCTGATACTTGACAGAACTGAGAGGTACGTGAGCAGGACACATCAAGACTCTCCTTCAACACAGCATTCCCCCACAGTGAATGTCACACACAGCAAGCTGAAGAAGATCACAATGATGTTGGCTCACCAGTCGACGGAGGACAATCTCAGTGCTTGGCATCCACCGAGGGAGAAACATCTTACCAGGATTAGGTCTATCAGTCAATGACCGACCGCGTCAACACATCGACCCGGTTGCCAATTGCATGGACTGCTGCGTCAAAGTAGTCAATCCTCATCTCGCCAGGCCCTAGCGCCTACCTGTCTCTACCGTCGAACCAGCTTTCCCGTTGCTCGTCTGCGCGTAACATCTTTCAGCTTACCCTGCTCGAGAAGCATTTTCGACAAGTGACATCTGTGCCATACGGTGTCGGAAGGCGGTACCCAAGCGACTGGCTCGAAAAAGCAGCGTATCCATCACTGATGTTCAAATCGGCGTGCAGGAGCAGTCCGTCGATCTTCTCACTCGAAACCCTCCCGAGATGAATGTCTCAAATGCTCGAGCTTTAGTACTGACAGAAGCAAAGAGACTTAAATGAGGGAAAGAATCTACATCATGATCGGTGTGCGTCAGGAAATCCCTCCATTCCGTCAAAACCCGCAACGCACCCATGCGCCGCCATGATCCGAGTCTCGGCATGGATCCTATATAACATGAGGTCGCTCATCAAAGGCGACGATGAAGCTGGACTTGGGCGAGTGGCAAGACGGGGTACGTATAGCTGCTACGGCAATTGAGACTGTCACTCGTTTGCTGCCATTGCTCCCGATCGTACGTTGACACTTTCCCTGGAATCCTGCTCGCGAAACGAAAGGACTGGTCGGGACACCTGCTATGGCTATCACTGGCCAAGGCTGAGGATTCCTAAATCGCACCTGTCAGCAATCATGGAGAGACCAGGATATATACGTGCGAGCATCTCAGGTGCTCCGACCGCTTGTATGAGGCTTGCATATCATTACGCGGTCAAGTAACATGCACCACATTCAAATTCCATGGGCCGACGAAGACACCTTTGAAGATACAGCGCTCAGCACAGTCTACAGATCTCGGATCCTCTTTTGTGACGCATGTCCATAGCACGGCATGGATGACATAATGACAGCAGATGTGGCAATATGCGCCCGACAAACTTGCGGCAAGACCGATGCTATGAATACATATCTGCCCACGACTCTGCCGATCGTATCCATAGTATTGCGACCTCAGCTGCTCCTCCAAGTTCCAACAGCTCCAAAAATGGATAGTTCCAAGTCCGAGCATCTGAAGAAAAAATTCGTCAATTCGAGCCAGGAACAGTCTAAAGAGTGGTCCAAAAGGCCGGGTTGCTGTAGCTAACAAGAGGCTTTCACGGAAAAACTGAAGGAAAACGTGTCAATCATGGTCATCAGATTCCACATCAATTTTTTCATGCTCCATGGCATGCTGGCCGACTTTGGGACATGAATCGGTCGTCTTCCGACGCTACTGTGAACGTCTCACAGGCAGGCTATGCCAGGGCTCACATTCTTCCTCACAAGCCAAGTCGTGTCTGCCTCATGCCCTCAACACTATCGCAGCTCACGCTACGAGAGCGGTAGACCGGGCGGAAGGTTGACGATCGGGAAGGACTACAGCCTGCCGTCAAGTCAAAATGAGCCATACTCGGCCTTCTAGAAAGTCATCAGCCAGCTGTGTAGCCATCGCCGTCAAGCCGATCAAAATCTGCACTCAAGCATAGTATCAGAATGGCCTCTAACTTCGACACGGCCTGCTGTGAAGGGAATCATTCCTCAGCCCGGAACTCAAAGAAGCGCATGCCTTATCATGGCGAAGTCCAAGCATGAAAGCCGAACAAGTCGAAGACGGCGCCCGAACGATCAACATTGCAAGCTCAAGGACGAAAGGCGGAAATGACATTATTCCTCTGATTGACAGAGGACATCGATGAACATCGGCTTATCATTCCCCACACCCCCTGCCAATGGCTTCCAAAAGCAAGATTCGCCGGGCGCGGGAACCTGACTAGAGATCTCTCGCTACCATCAATGTGCCTTGCCAACTCTGTCCGGGACGGCTATCTAAACAGGAGCGCTGCTTTACATACTCCCGCCAGGTTTGATGAAGCTTCAAGTCCAACGCACCCTGCGCGATTAGAGATCTACGTCCCTCAAAATATCCCGGTACAGGGTATCATCTTTAATCTGTGGCAGGTAGCAGCGAAAGTTCAGCTCGGAACATCAATGGGGACGTTAGTACGCCCACGGACTCGCCGGGTGTATTCCGCAGATTTTCGCGAAGTTGAGAACTCGATAGCCGCATGATTCTTTGTGGTGGGAGCAGATGATCCACGAGCATTTACCATTGGAATCGGTATTGGCTTTCTCGTTGCAGCGTTCAAACAGCTGGGCTGACTGGTCAAGCGTGACTGACGATGTGTGCAACCAGAACGACCCGGGATGATCAGCGTCGATGGATGGGACGCCGGCCCGAGGTAGGTCTCGTCGTTCATACCGAAGCGTGGGCTTTCGAGATCGCTGTTGGTCAAGCTTGTACAAATGTTGGAGACAGCTTCGAGCCCTTTCCCGTCGCTCTGACACTCTCGTAGGGATACGACTGCCAGATTATCACCCATGATTTGAGCTTGAAGACATTATCAGGAGCGTAACGGCGAAGCCGGACATGGACGAGGAGCGCACGTGGACCATCGACACTGATGAGCGAGATCCACGAATATCAAATTCGGCATCATCACGACGGGCCTCGACAATCAGCCCCCGATAAGTCCAGAATTGCCAAACATGACAGCGGAGATGACCACAGGCAGTCCGCAAGTGACACACTAAAAGACATTGATTGTGAATAGCGAAGAATCGGACGATGAGTAATGGATCGAAGGCATGACCACGGGAGAGCCTAAAAAGAAGGCGGGAGTCATCTCAGATGCTCCAATTGTCCTGAGGATATGAGATCACTCCTGTTCGCGGATTCGACAGCTCTTCAGAAGAAGCATATGGAATTGAGAAGCCGAACGTCAAGAGTCTAGTCAAAAATGAGATCAGGAAGGGAGCTGACCATGCGTTTAAGACTGCCACGTCGAACGTAATTGTGGATGTCGTCAAGGTCGTCAGAATTGAGCAAGTCGTGCAATCGGCCCAACGACATCGCGACAATACCGAGCTACTCGAAGCAAATGAATATGTCAACAGAGACGACACTGCCTGTGATGTGGATCAGCAGATCAGCTCATCATGTCACTACTTATACGCCATCGATGTTCAACGGCAAGGAGTTTTGTCGTAGGCTCCGAGTAGAGTCTTTCTAGTGGCTACATCTACCGACAAATTACTATATACCACCTGGACCCCTGGCTGCGACCACGATAATTTGGGGACTGGGCTCGCACACGCCAGTATAGCAGCCTCGTAGGCTGGCTTATGATTCCTATCATTCGGCTCCCAACTGGCAATTCTTGCTCGTTGGTCCGATCCGATTGTCGGGTTCAATACTGCTCGGGCTGGGCAGTGACAGCAAGGCCTCAGAGGCGATCTTGGCAATCTTGGCAACCAGTCTTCAGTTTGCAGCGACATCATCCGTTCGTCGCCGAGGAACAAGCATGTTCGTACTGCGCACTCAACGTGTTCCAAAGAGTGGTTCGGTACTCGATATGTGTTGTCGATCTGTCACACAACGGAGCAGCGTTCGGATCGTTGACTCACTTGATGGGGCTCGGCAAATAGGCATGATCGCAGTGTTCAAAAACTTCTTTCTGCATCACAGTACTGCCTGCCCTAAATACATACGGGATCCGAGCTGCTCCTTCCCTTAATTCATACACTGCACATTGGAGCTTTATCGTGGGACCCCGACTTCTGCATAGAGAACATCGTGCTGAATAACGACAATATGCTAACCATGGATGGCCCTCAAGGTGTTCCTCCGGGTCACAGCGAGCAAGCGGCTCGTTGGACAGCATGGCGAACCTCGACATTACGAAAGGTACATGATGTTGCACAGCACCAACAGCTTCTGGACGCAGATTCTGACAACGAGCAGGAAGTCACAGGCACGTTTTCGGCCTCCGAGCATGCACCTCCGTCTCCGCCTGTGTGAAGCCACGCCGGCATGTCCAAAGCGACGATCACAGCTCAGCACCAGATGCAGCACAAGCCGACATACCAAAGCTACGTCGTCCAAACATCGCAGACCTGCGTCCCACTCGCTGGTGCGCATTACGATGTCAGCAAGTTCAAGACTCGCTGGGCAAGATGAGGTCTGGGTGCAAGCCAGTGCACAGTCACTCTAAAAGTGTATCTTGCTACCTCATCAAGAATGAGTTGGAGTAAGAATAGGAGGAAGGCGGCAGGAGATGATCTGCAACGCAGACGAAGTGTGGAGCTGAATACATGACTGAGGGAGAAACCAGACACACATGCATCCCTTCGCTCATACTTTACCGGGCTCAATCATCAACGAGAATTTTCTTTGCATTAGCACGCTACCTCTGCCAGCAGATGACCAAGAGACGCAAGCATCCTTCCCTTTACTCCACGCAATATTCGTGCCTTCGAGAGGCTCCTCGGGTGCCGTCTACCTACGATTGAGCACTCGCTGGCACACAGCGGCAATGAGACGTGCGGAGCTCGAGTTTCGCCAGATGCGCAATACTGCTGTGATCCCCCAAGGGTTGGCCTTCTTCTCTCAATGATTTCTATTCTCGTAGCCTAGACTGCCGCTTCAGTTCCTAAGCCGATACTTGGAGGTTTCGGGAACGAGATCGATCTGTACATGCAGCTGGCTCTGTACTGAGTAATGCTTTCGCAAAAGTCCTTGCCAACAAGGATGTCGATCAGATCTGAGTTGCTTCAGTCCAGTGTCTAAGAGGCGAAATGGGAGTAGCGTGGCCTACGTCGAAACTTACCAAGTTACCGAAGACTACTGAACCCTCACGGCGACTCGCACGGCAATTTCGGCAGGATGCTGTTCCAGTATTACGGCACTCGGGCTCAGGAACGGCCCTTAATCGGGAGACAGGGAACATCAGTTAGCGTCTATGTTATGCGAGCCACGCATTTCTCAAAGTTTGCGTATAGAATCCCAAGATGTTGGAAATCTGGAGAAGTGGATCATGATCGACGATGTCGGCAAGTGATCGAGGTTTGTCTGTTCTGCCGATGTAGAATTTCTTGTTGAGAACCATCTACTACTCTTTCACGAATGCACCCGAGGTGTACGCAGGCACAGATTCTTTCTTTGAGACGAGAGATCATGAAGATGACAAGCTCATGAGCATGGTGTGGCGCTCCCCAAGCTGTCGTCACAATCGTACCAATCTTTCTCAGCATGATGCGAGGTGTCGTGTGATCATATAGGACACAAAGATCGTGGCGCTATGATCCGCTGGTTCTTGTGTCCCCAGAGCTAAAATTTGCAAGATTGTGGCCATAAGTAGCTTTCTGGATGTCCAAGCCTGGTCGCCCTCTGAAGCAATCCGACCGCTCTTGGAGAAACATCTCACATTGGTTTGCCGTGGTCCGAATGGCACGATTGACATCGGCAAATGAAATATTCTAACGAGACTTGCTTCGAACAGAGCGAAAGCTGTAGGCAAGAACAAGACTTCATACAGAATCTGTAGGAAGATCATCAATCATATATCACAAGGCCCCGACCGCCCGGCATCGGTTGATACTCAGCTCCCAGAAGTTTATACTTCCGCAGTTTGGTCCAATCACGATTGACGTCAAATAGGCAGAGTTGGAGGACGAACCCGCAGCGTCTGTCTTCGAGATTTCACAAGTTGCTAGGCCATGAGCTGTAGTCTGACAGCTTGTACTGGCTTGCATCTACAACACCTTGACACGGATATCCAGATTGTCCCATTGAGAGGGCTACCGAACCTCAAGGCGCAGTCGAGAAGTTATCAGTTCTTCGACAGTCGGCGTCGAAGCCTTGAACTTTGCATCTGTAGCTTCTAGCTTGTCAAGTGCATACATGTCGTGTGCTTCACGGAGTAGTGGAATCATGATCTCAAAGTGGGTGGTCGTAACATCATATCCACGACGCAGAGTGGAACTCGCCAATTATCGCAGATAGTGATCCGAGATTACAAGAGAGCAAATATTAGCTGTTTGAAAGCCCAGGTCAATTTGCAAGACCAAGACCAAGACGAGCCTGTTGCAGGCTTTGTAGCCAACATACAATACATGCCTCATGTGGCAGACGACAGCTTTCCAGGCAATCCTGATATGAGCTCCGAGCTCGTCGTTCATGTTGTGATATTATCAAAAGCGTCCACTGTCAATGAAGCAGGAGGTCGGCTTGGGCCCAGGATGATCAGCAGCCAGGATCGACTGTTGGAATTCGGGTCATCGCTGCCATGGTGCTTCAGGTTCCGTACCTGGCCCAGCCTGTGCACCTGTATAAAGCACCGAGTAAGGGTTGCGATCTGCTCACGTTAAATGGCAGGCGTCAAGCCAAATCTCAGATCGTATGAAAAGTCATTGCCGCTCTCCTTGACAGCGATCACTGCCAACCATCGTCGGGCTGCTCACGCCGCCGCGTCCTCGTCAGGCCAAAACAATCTTTCCAATAATCCCATAAATCTATGGCTTCGCAGGAGTCGATCGCAAAATCTTTGGAGCAGTGTTTCTTTTCGGTGTTGATCGTCTCGAGCGTCTCCGGCAAAGATGTTCACTTGCGTGTACAGAAAGCGGAAATGCGAGAAAGGTCCGGAACAGGTAGGAGGAGGCTCGCACTGATATCGAGAGCCGTTGATGTAGGTTTTGGCGTCTTCGTGACCGCTGGGACATCGTGCGAGAATCTGCCTTCTGCATACCGCCGTAAAGAATCTGCTGCGATGAGATTGGCTCACTCAGGGCATAATGGAAGCTTCCGAAGGTCAATGTCTGGAGGGCGGGAAACAGCGAGGAATGGTGCAGCTTTAGTGCTTGGTTTCTCCACGCGTGGTGGCGGCATACGATGCAGAATTGGCTCGTTGGAGAGGAAGAAAGAATGAGGCGCAAGAACTTCACGCGTGTAAATAATATTTCTGATCTGTCTGAGCACCTGCCTTGCTGCCTTGCTGCCTTGCGAATAGTCAGAATGTCGGGGATCGGCTTTCGAGACTGCCGACCAAGAGCGGATAGATCCGCTCAAGCGAAGATCAGACTCCTTCCACGTCGAACGAACTTCCAAGGCTGCGTCGTCTTCTCCGCAGACATGAATCAGTCTCTTCGCCTCGAGCCTGACCCTCCTCCAGTCTGGCTTTGACTATGTCGCCCACTCTTCGAACTCGGCGCCTGCGCACTTCTCTTCCTCCCTTTGTTCCTCTTCGCCTCCTCCGCCTTGCGCAGCTGCCGCTTCAGCTCTTCGATCTCAACATCGCTCTCATCTTCACCGCTGTCGCTGTTATCGACAACCGTAGCGTCCGATTCATCATCATCGCGCGGGAAGTCGGTGGGGGTCTCATGCCGCTGGCGACTTGCGGACGATGAACCTGCACGGCGCCCGGAGGTACTATGGCGTAGAGTGGGAAGAGGCGTCGGCGTCAGACCGGTCGAAGGTGTGGACACAGGTATAGTGGTTGGCAGCGGTGCGGGTGACGGCGCGACGTGTGGGATCCATCTACTTTCGCCGAAATCGTGCTCGGTGCTCCAATGCTCATCAACAGTCGTCCGGCCATCTGGGTGCTCGGCGCCGCTTCCAGGAGGCCCAAAGGAGATGCGCTTCAGCGACGTGTACCATTTGACACGCAGCGTCCGTACGCCCTGCTTGACCGCTACCTGCTGTTCCTTGATTTGCTCTTCGGCTGTTCCTTGCGCTTGCTGCTCGATGCGATGTGTTTGCCGCTCATGGTATACCCAGCCCCACTCGCGCACCAGTTGCGGATCGTCTAAAGCTTGGGTCCACGTTTGAGAGTTCCACTTGTGCAGTCTACCTTCGTCGTCCACCCATCGGTCTGTCTTATCGGACGGCTGCAAAATTGTCGCCATTGTCGCCAAGCTGTGCATGGGTTTGTGCGCATACACTCGATTGTTCTGGTGCCTTGACTGGTGAAGGAGGGCAAGATGAGTTCCGAGGCCGCTGGGAAAATTGGTCGTGCTGAGCTGAACGGACGGCCGTACAAACGAGATGTTCGCTGCTCGCAAGATCCCCAAAGTACAGCCTCAGGCTGAAGCAGGACTTGGCGTTCCTTGACAGCAGGACGCCAAGCGCAAATAGCAGGCTTCCATCCTCCGCTATCAACTTCACGCTGCCGAACGGCAGACTTGCGCTTGCAAACCAGCGGTTCGCATTCTCCATGGCTCTTTTCTCGTCCTTTTCCCCTTTCCCCCTCTCTTCACACACTGCCAACATTCCCAAGCCGTGCTAACATCTGCTTCGTTGACTTTTTATCGCAATCTTACGACACTTGCGCTGACCAGCAGCGCCATGCCTGCCAGAACCCGCTCTCACGGCTCTAAGAAGCACGACAAGCATGATGATCACTCCGATGATGACTACGAAGTAGAGGTCGAGAACCTCGATGACGATTCCGATGAAGATGACGAGGACTATATCAAGCTTTTCGGCGGGCGCAGCAAGCAAGAGATCATTGATGGCAAGCGATTTGACTGGTCTCCGCTCAAGCCCAAGATAGTAAAGCATGCAATCCGCAAGTACGTGATCACCAATCTCACCGTCCATTCCACTCTTATGCTCTACTGACGGATTTGCAGCGGATACTCGGCACAAGGTTCGCCGACCGTCCAAGAAGTTATCGACTTAATCGAAATTATCGGCCTTCCACTCTTCGCTGGCAAGCGCATCGCACAAATCTGTATTAAGAAACTTCTCGACACTATCAAGGCCACCATCGCAGAGAAGTCTCTACCAGGCCTTATCCGGATCCAAGATGACGGTGTCGTCCGCGTCTCAGCCGCTCTAGTCGAGACGGTTAAGCGATCTGACTTCTCCGCCATGCATCTGGGCAAGCGCGGCATCGAGGCTATGCAGGACCTTCATGCAGAGAAGGGTCATTGCTTCCGTACCGCAAAGCCGCGACCTCGCGTTTCAGAAGACCGTATTTGCAAGCAGGTGATGCAGAAACTGGTTGTCGGGAAGCTTATCACGAAGGAAAATGTTGTTGAGCGCATGGCGTGCGCCCAGGACTTTGAAGCGGAGGCAGAAGAAGAAGAAGAGAAGAGTGTCCCGGTCAAGAAACCGCAGCGCTCCTCTGTAGCTGTTCCGCGTGCCAAGAGAGTGGTTTCTCTGCCAAAGCATGTCACGGAGCCTGCACCACCAGTTACACCTCCGGCGCCTGCAAAGAAATTCAGAACAGTTCCTCAAGGGCAGAAGAAGGCAGTGAAGAAGACGACTCTCTCCCCTTCTCTCTATGTCGCGGCAGCAATTCCCATTGAGCTGCCAAAGGCCCTCCTGCCTGCTTGGCAGCGACTGTCAATCAGCGATAGGCAGAACTTTACCAACCTGGTCGTCAACATGCGAGACTGTGGTGTAAGTGACGACTCCATCATCGATGTCGTGGAGAAGAAGCTTCGGGACGTTGAGGAAGGCATCGAGCCAGGTCAGTCCAAAGCTCGTACTGTCATCAAGGAAGAGGAGGGGATCTCTTCTGGTGCTGAGATCAGCGATGCCGGGAGTGAACGAGTGTTGTCTGACGTCGAGAGCGGCGGTGATGCCTCGGAGCAAAACTCGGATGCGGAAGTCAGCGACGATGGAACTGGGCGAGTTTGTTCTGATGTCGAGAGCAGCAGTGATCTCGTGGAGCAGGACTCCGATACGGAAGCCTGTGATGGCGGAAGTGGGCGAATCTCTTCTGACGTTGAGAGTGGCAGTGATGTCGCGGAGCTGGAATCCGACGCAGACATCAATGAAGATTCTTCCGAGTCCGCCGCGGCAGCCCTCGAGGCCTTCATGAAAGCAAACAACTTTACTCAAGAGGGACTCAGCAGATTGCTCTTCCAGCAGCAAAAGAATGATCGCGCTTCGACCAATCCCGTCGCTAACCGGGAGAAGAAAAAGAAGAAGCAGTCCAAAGCTCAGTCGCCAGCACACGCTGACAAGCCTACTTCCTCGCCGTCCGAATTTTCTGCTGCCCAGGAAGCGAAAGAGAAGAAGGTGCGCCAGAGCCGAGCGAAGGAGTCACACGTTGCAGCGGAGGAGTGCGCGAAATCTGCGAAGGATGGAAAGTCCGCAAAGACTGCAAAGCCGGCGAAGGATGAAAAGTCTGCGAAGACTGCAAAGCCCGCGAAGAGTGCGAAGCTTACGAAGAGCGCAAAGCCCGCGAAGACTGCGAAGAAGGCCACTGTGGAGACTTCGCCCTCCCAGAAGAAGGTTCGCATTCTTGAAGCCGCAATCCGCGACTGAGAGTCTCAGCCCTGATCACACCATGCATGGCAATGGGATCAACTATGGCAGCTACACAGCTCTTCCACGATTCACACGACCACAAACTACGACCACAACATCGACACAGCGCATTCCAAAATTTTGACGACCATGACGACCTTTCCCACATCAGCACTGACCATTCACACATCGCCCAATCTCGCCTCAACATCGCATCTCAGCTCAGCATCTTAGATAGCATCAGGTATTGATCTTGTGACGGATCTGGCAAATACGGAGTACACAGCAAATGAAATTCATCTTGACCGGCACCAAGAAATCATCATAGTCTTCCTTACTCTCTTCACCTGCCTTAGATTCCTCCTCCTTTGTGGCTGTTTTCCGCTTCTCAGATTTGAAGTCAAGGACGTCGAGCATGCGAGATGCATCAATAGTGCAGCATTTTGGGAGATCGGCCTCAGGATTGGGCGCTTCGCTTCGCTTCGCGGCTGTAGAATACTGTAGCTCGGCCCATACTCAGCAGTACGCGACCGTGACCTATTCTTCCACTCCCATGACATAACAACTTCAGCTTGCACAGCCTGACTGGCCTCATCATTCGGGGGCCCATATCATGCCACCCCTACTGTTATCGACTCTCCTTAGCGCCCGCGCCTCTCCCCCAAAGCACGCCACTCCTATGCTTCGCGTTGCTCGACCCTCGAGTCTCATAAGCACCTACTGGCAGAACCAGAGCCAGAGCTAAGACGCAATACCTTGAGGTCCGAACTCGACGACATCCGCCTGAGTCCCTGAACGCTCATCGACTTCGAACACTTCCTTCAGCACGAACATCGATATCGAAATACAGCGCCGAAACAAATGCAGTGCACCTATGTATGCCGAGCGAGATTCACGAGCGTCTCACATGGAGCTTTGTTACCAAGCTTGCCCGACAACTCGCTTGTATATCCCGCGAATTCGATGGGTGTAATAGCAAGCGTGTAAGAGAAGTGTGAAGTAACACTGGCAGGTTAGACGTGCAGGTGGAATGGGAGGATGATACATTCCGCTCCAACAGGTAGCCCGACGCCTCAATCAAACACTGCCACAACGCACTACATCCCGCCTTTGTACTCGAGGTGGCCAAGACGGAAGCTTCGAACAAGCTGGAGAGATGTGGGCATAATCGAATCTCTGGTACGCAGGCCTTGATGAGATGCGTGGTCGGCGTCTGCTTGGAAAATACGTGAAATCATCAGACGGCGACCATCAGTGTTCGGCGGCGCAGCAGGGCAGAAGATGAATCTAAACTTGAACAGTCAGACCAAAAGCAGCAGTTTCGTACAGCGGACCGCCGACATGCTCCAGGGATGCTTCGAATTACCGCATGGGCTCTCTTGGGTGATTCTGTTTTGGCTGAAAAATTCCCAGGCATTGCTCCTGATGCCTCCAAGGCGATGATCAGCGACGTTTTGTATGCACAACTTGTTACAATGCTTCGGGGAGCAGATGCGCTGGCAAATCAGAAGGTTGTGGCTCACGACGCGAGAAAGCCAAAAGGTCCACAGCGGCAGCGAAGCTCCTCTCCAGAATGGGAGAGGTGAGTGATGGCACAGAGGCTGATCTCGTGGCAGATGAAGCAAAGGCACGAAAGCAAGCGAGCCAAGGCAGAAGCCGAACCTGCTTATCACGGACATAGGACCTGATACCCAACAACGTGAGCTCTTCGAAGACGCCGCGCACGACCCATGCGGGTCGCCGTCACGCCTCCGCCGGATTTGTTGACGCTTTCGCAGCAAGGAGAAGGGACCTGATCGCTTGCCACACTTCCGACTCCAGCATATCCACACTCCTGGTAGATGGAGGGAAAGTATACAATGCCGGGGAACCTTCTACCAGACATTGACTTCTTGTCTGTAGGCTCTGTAAGCCTTACATGGTCGTCTGCTTCACATACATGGCTACCTCGAGATCACTGGCGACACCTTCGAGCTGGCGTTGTACGAAAACATACCTTTGATCTTAGCGAATGATGAGTAACGAAGTTTCTCAGTCAGACTGTCAACCCTCTTGTGCTTCTCTGTGGTATTCTACCCGCTCAGCTTTCTCTGATTGCACTGAGCGCTGCCTTGTTTATGGTCAACCACCGGCTCTCGACCTTCGAGCGGCCGCGAACTTCATGTTCTTGCTCTCATCATTTCTCGCTGAGCCACATGCTGCCTAGCCCTGGCCTGCTCATCATATGCTCCCGCTGTCTGCATTCTTGCTTCTTCTCGTTGTTCTCAACGGCCGCTGTATCAAGATCTCTTCTGCAAGCATACGCGCACTTTCTTCGACCTGCTGCAAGCCATGCTGGGCTCTCGAGCAGTCTTACGACTTGCGATTCGGAACATATGCCTGTAAAGTCCTGCCGGCGTATGATGCTGTCAAACACGGAAATGTCTGTAATCGCAAAGTAACTGGTCGACCAGCAAGTGCTATCAATGGCATCCATATCAAACCCACCTGGAACACGACGGGAGCTCCTCGAATCGAACTGCTCACGCTGGGATTCCTTTGGACTTCTCAAATCGGAACACACTGCTGCAGCGAGACCCATCGCTGCGGGTACTGCAGCAACATGCGGGCATCAAGGGAACCTCTCACAAGCCTCGAGGGCATGCTGGAGCTGTTACGGCCAGACAGAGCAGCTGAAGCAGGGGAAGGTTGTGGACGTCTGAACGATGTGAAGTACAAGCAACATGAGACCGGCAGCAGACGTCTATCTGTGGACGCTTGCGCAGTATGCAAGAGACGAAACATGGCAGAAGAGTAAAACTGCTGGACGTGTGACTCCCAAAACATGGTCACCCAGAGCAGAAGAAGGACAAAGCAATCATCCTGACGTGCTGCTCCGCCCGCAAGGCGCCCAATGCGCGGAAGCTGAAGTTGCCTTGTCATTGCTGAAAGTCTTGCTACGATCGCCTCCACACATGAACTCTAGATCGTTTCAGTGAAGTGGTCGCGGCTGAGAAGTCTGTAGCCACGGGTTGCATGTCCTGGAGATATTCTTCCAGCATCTGCACCATAGGTTTCTCGATCGATATGCACATCTTCTCGAAAGCAGAGAGTCTGTTGACGGTGTTGAGATCTGGTGTCCGCTGGCTTGAAGCACGAATAGCCGCGCGCGCTACCCAACCACGACCGCAATTTCCTGATGCACCATCACCACTTTCGCCATGACGGCCTCTGGATCCTGTCGTGAGAGTCGCGATCTCCACATTGGGCCGGGAGTGAAGCCCGTGCTAGGGCCGTTGTCGCTGTTGCAAGAATGGCAGACCTGAGTTTGTCCGCTCGGTCATCCGATTCGTGCACAGCATGGCATGGCATGCGCATTCTCGACCAGACTTTCAAGCGGTATCTCGAAGCCGAGAATCTATGTTCTGTTTGACTGACTCATGTACAGTTGCTCATGCTGCGACAAGTCTTGAATACCCTCCTGTGACAGCTACGACCGCCCTCCTCGCAAACCGAATCTGGACACCCACTTGTGCTTGCTGCCCCGGCAAAGATCCAAACACATGATTCCCGTTCCAAGAGCACGATATCGACGAGCGTACTGAAATTCAGCATTCAATCTGGACACTCTCCCCGGGGTCATTTCCGAAAGCTAATGCCCACCAGTAGCTGACTCACGCACACCTCAGTTAACATACAATGACAATGCCATAAGACAAATGATCGAGACTGTCACGCGTGTGTTGAAAGATGTGCGTGGCTTGTTGCCACGACTGAAATTGGTGCTGGTCCTGGAACGCGCGCGAATTGGACTCCAAGCTGCAGCCAAAGTCGGGGCCGAAGCGGAAGCGGAAATCCGGACATACAGTAATTCCGCGCTCACGTGATCTCGCGCATTTTGAAGTTTTGGTGTCCATCATCGCCGTCGTCTTGCTTCATCCCCTTCACCGCCACCACCGCCACCACCGCGCCCGCCGATGCTGTCGATGCTGTCGATGCTGTCGATGTCTCGTCTTCTTGATGTTTGACGGCGTTGTACATCTGTCGACAGCCCTCTGCCATCGCCTGCCTGTCCGACATTCTTTGTTTATCTTTGGAATGGTGCACCCATGCGGTATACGCAGGCATGCATCTTCAGAATGCATCCTTCAAGGTCACATCTCTCACGTCTTTCTTTGTTGGAATGCGGCAGAGTAGTTCAAAGATTACTCAGCCTAGGCATGGCGCATATGGCAAGAGATCTCGAGCAACGGCTCAAGGTGACCCAACTGCGTAAAGGAGGAGGTTCTGTTGGTGATGTGCGAGACACTCTTATTGCCTTCGCTACATTATTCAACCCACGTCGCCCCTCATTTGTCAAATCAGCCGACCGTGTGTCCCTCATCGCCAGCAAGCAGTGGGCAGCATATTACGCGAAACAAGACATTCCAGAGAGGGAGACTCTGCCATGAAATACACCTCGCCGCGCTTGCTGCTCTGCGCTCGAACGCACAGCCCTTTGTCGAAATGTCTAAGACACCTACATGTCGGTTTGTGTAAACCTCTTTGTCTTAGACACCTACTTACTATCGCTATTGTCTTTCCCATTGTCTTGCGTGCTCTCTAAATAAGATCCAAGACTATTAGTAGATGGGCAAACTTTGTTCTCCTTGTTAAGGCGATTCGAATGCTACTTATCTAATGTCGGTAACTGCTACGCTTGTCTCGCAAGACTAGTTCGCGAGTGAACAGAGAAGTGGTCGGTATTCTTGGCGTTTGTCTCTAAATGGCGGGGTAGAATGGCGACCACAACTACAACCACAACCACAGCCACGACCAAGCCTTGCCCTCGACCAAACTCTCTTCTCGACTGCATCCTTCCAACCATGTCGTCATCATCATTAGCATCAGCATCATCATTATCATCATCGTTATGCTGGTTTCCCTTCTGGCCGCTCAACCTCCTATGGCCTTCGTGTCTACGTCACCTGGTAGACACACTTATCCAAGAAGAATCAACTCCAATACCGCCATCACCACTACCAAACAACACCGAATCATTCCTCTCCTGGCTGCACAATTCATTCCATCATCTCGACGACAATCTCCTCCCCATTGCCCCGAACCTCACCTTCCAACCCGCCCGTCACGACTGGACATGCACCGACTACATCTCCGCCGCCTGGATCAGCTGGAAAGACTCATCATCCTTCCGCTATGCCGAACCAACCGATGAAGAGATCATCTACGGCGTCCATGATTGGATAAACTACTATGCTCATCATGGTTGTTCCACGCTGGAAGACGAGGAAGACGAGAGGAGGTTCTGGGGGCGGAGGGTACGTCTTCAACAGTACCCCAAGATTCTGAAGATTCTGAATGACGGGAGTCTCAAGGACTGGAGGAGTTGGAAAAAGGGTTTGAATGGGATGAGGTGTGTTGGGATCGGCGAGCAGGGTAATGTTTGGGAGGGCGTTGAAGGGGAAAAGAAGAAAGGTGACCAAGAAGGAGGAGTCGTGTATTGTGTTGATCTCCCTTGGGTAGGTGTATGCTACTCCTTCCACTTCCGATTCCGGCTTGCCTCCTCGAAGTGCAAATCTACCTCGCTCACAGAATCTCTCATCTACCGAGAATCATAACCCGATGCCCTGGATGTCTGAACCTCCTAAGTCTCGTGCCTTTACTCGCCTGCCAGCCGAACCAGAACATGTACAGCTGCCACGTCGTAGAAATTGGGATCAGTCTCGTCTGTAGGAAAGACAGTTGTGATGGTTGTGGTCGCAGTCGGCTCTGCCTTCGCGATCTTCCAGAGCAGTTCGTGGGCACGGCTATATTCGTCCCGCTGGATTGGGCTCTTGTTGCCATATGCACGCGCATGGAGATGGAAAACCGGAGCACCGTGTGCACCGAAGCGGAGCTTCACCGCCGCGAGTACATACCACGTACAATTATGGCCGCCGATAATGGATAAACCCAGATGTTCCGAAAGTTTTCCTTGGCTAGTGAAATGAGTCAAAGGCCACAGCCGGATGTTGTCATCATCGCTGGCCATAACGACGCTTTCGGAGAAGGACTGGCGGAGAATGGGGTAGTTTCTAAGCTCCTCGAGGACTTCGTTGGTAGACATCGTGTATGGCCAGACTATAGGACGTCGGAAACCGTGGCGGAGGTGGCGTAGTCGGCGCAGCAGGCGGGAAGCAGCATGTCGTGCAGCACTAGAGCAGACGGCAGTTTCGGGTTTCTGCCTTGAACCGTCGATGCCGAAGTCGCTTTGGTCAACAAGATGGACTTGTTCCGGAGGCATTTGTGTTAGGATTGGTTGGTACTGGATCGAAGAGCAGAGTCGGGTAGAGCTTCAGCGAAAATTTTGCTTTCGCTTAGGGGGAGGAGGAGGAGGAGGAGGAGGAGGGAGCAGCAGTTGTAGCCAGCAGTATGCCGCCATTTCGATGACTTGAAAATTCTGCGTGTTCGTGTTACACAGCGTGATCATAGGCGCCGGCGAGCCATGCAACGATACATATACAGCATGCCAAGTCCAAGAGCCGCAGAGGAGCCGTCGGCGTGCCAAGAAAGCCAAAGGGCGGTAAGCTACATGACGATGTGCCGGAGTTCAACGGCTTCCTCGTCGCTTCTGCCGTTTGGTGCGCCTTTGGCCCTTCCCGACGATCCAAGGCATCTGCAAGCCTGAAATTCGCATCGCTACAGCACTGTACCGCCGTATGCCTCGCAATGGTGCTTACGCTCTCCGGCCTGCGCACAAGCTGCAACATCGCGGACTGCTGGTTCATACCTGGTACCCATCGTGGTCATGCTACCCTAAAGCGTCCCGTTCAGCCATATGCCTATAATGCAGCTGAAGGCGACGAGCAAGTCCAAGCGATGTCTTTTGGCGATCCCAGCGGCTCCCGATAATGCCGATGTGGACGGCGACACGAGAAACACCTACAGGCCACGAGATTTATTAATCCCTTGTAACGAGATTGATGGCAATGAGTTGGAACATGAGATAGAGTCGAGAAACGGTGGAACTCAAGACAATACAAGCAAGACCTGACAGCCTGAGATGAGATAATGAAAAGCAGCAACAAAGATATGCTGGGGGCTGAATTCGGAGGCACAAGCATCAGCTAGCGACCATGGACAGAGAGAAACAGTAGAGGCTGCAAGGCTAATACAGCAGTCGGCCGCAAGGCATTGTTCGACAGACGGCGCATGGACTTCCCAAGACACATGCGTCGTCAGAAATATGACGCAAGTCCACAACTTCGAGAGGAGCCGAACCAGCAAGTTCAAATATTTCGACCTAATACTCAGGATAACGAGGTCATAGTGGCGATGTTGACGAAGCAGCATGGTAAATTGAAAAAGCATAATGACTGGAATGGCATCATGGCGTCCTAGACAGGAGGAAAGTGTAGCCAATACGAAAAGAGATTCTCTGACTGCACATTGTCAACAAGCCAAGCACTGAGCTTTTTCCTTGAAAGGTCCATTCTGCCGAAGGCAAAATGAAGTATTGCCAGGCGGAGATGCTTTTTAGGCGGAAAAGCCGTGCTGATGAGGTCACTCCTAG
Source organism: Pseudocercospora eumusae (assembly GCA_001578235.1). Lineage (NCBI taxonomy): Eukaryota > Fungi > Ascomycota > Dothideomycetes > Mycosphaerellales > Mycosphaerellaceae > Pseudocercospora > Pseudocercospora eumusae. Next base: position 223,565 of record LFZN01000062.1, read on the forward strand.
CAACCTCCCGTCGTCCACATCGAGCCCTCTCAGCTATCAAAACCTGCATCATAGGCCACCTGGACAAAACATTATCGTCGCCAAGTCTCTGCCTCATGGTTCTGGAGGGGAGAGGGTGTGGCCGAATCCTTTGAAACACACTGGCCGACCGTATGGCTTTGTCTCTGCGACTCTTTGGACTCGCCCTGCGCCGACATCGATCGATGCGAATGCACAACGTAGCATCGCTGCGAATACAGCAGCTGCATGCGAAAACGAATCTGCACGGAATGTAGCTGAAGAGATGAGGTTTGCAAGACCAATACTGTTGCAGAAGTTGGCTGGAATGCAGACAGTGGTGGAAGTGACGATGGTACCGACGCTGGAAAAGGAGTAGCTGGAGCGATGGATGGGGTGTAGATGCACACATACCGTCGCGAGTCGACACACGACGGGTGATGGTGGTGCAATGACCAGCCTTTCGTGGGTGGGTCCGCAGGTGTCCGGCCATTCGCGTCGCTTCGTTGCAAAGCAAAGTTGCAAAGTTGGTATTTGTGGAATGTGGGGTCCACCATTCTGCGCAGCCGAGGAATGCAAAGAGTGTCGTTTTGAAACCATCGGACTATATTGCCTTCGTACCTTGCATATCGCGATTCCCCGTCTGCGAGACAGCATTGGAAGCAGAAGACCATATCATATGGGCACGCGTACACACATCGCCGATCTCCCGACGAATTTCTGGAAGAGCATTCCTGGCTTGCCATCGCAGAACAAACTCCTGCCGGTTTTGCAAGAGATACATCGATAGCGAAGACTGTGAGATGTGCCATACTTAGCTCAGTCATCACTCTACCATTGAGCTTACAGGACTCAAGACAGAGCGGGAATGTCTCGCCAACCCATTGGCGTGCGTGCACGGCATTACAGATCACTGGCCACATGGTCTCCAATCGGGGCCCCAAGCATCGTATTCAATGTGGCAGATTGCTCTGAACCACCATGTGTGGTTGCACAAAGGCCCCACTGACCTAGGTCTATCGATCTTCGCCTCCTCTGTGAGTTATGTGGCAAGACGTTCGAGGGATATGCAGTTCATGCGCGAGGACATTCAAGGGATGCGATATGCACGGGAAAGTGCTTATCACTACACTACGGAATAAATGCGAGAAGTAATGGAGATTTCCCCCAACCTTTCCCGGCCGCTCTTTAAGATAAGGTGAGCAGTACATCCCAAGCCATCAACAACGGCCGCTACACAACTCCCCACGACAGCCATGCCTACTACCAAGCCTACCCGCGACATTGTTCTATCTAGACAGCCAATAAAGCCTTTCATATCGAAGATTAGCGCTTTAACAACGGCCGCTACACAACTCCCTGCGACAGCTATGCCTACTACCAAGCCTACCCGCGACATTGTTCCACCTAGATAGCCAACAAAGCCTTTCATATTGAAGACTAGCGCTCCTCTACCTCCCGTTGAGAAGACGAAACCGAAGTGTAAACTACAATATCTACCTTCTCCGGAGTGTTGGACATGTATGTGCATCGGTTGTCATCCGGCTGGTTGTGTTTGGTAGTTTGGAGTGCATCTCGTTCGTTCGTTCTCCTTTACCTATATACTAGGCTGCATTAACCTTGAAGAAGGTGCGGTTCCGCTTAACGACCTCCTCGACGAAACTACTTCCAACGACTACTTCGACTCTACGAAAGCTTATAAGGCAGAAATCCTACCGCTCGATCTTGGTTGACTGGGAACTTGCGGCGTCTACAGATTTCTCGAGGAAATTGTTACCGGGTAGCCTCAACCAGACAAGGAACATCACACTCCTGTTTTGTGTCGTTGAAGACGCTGGCTGCGTTGCTTCACTTGGGAAATGCTTTGCGTTGAGATGTTTTTCTAGGTTATTTGAGCAACGACAACCCCGGATAGCATAGATTCAAGCGCAAGTACTACTGCAATCAATGAAACACCTGACTTCATCTGTCGCGCGATCTTCGTTGTTTGAGTTCGTGCGACGACCGGGCTGCATAACTTGACTTCGACGAAGTGCAGTTCAAGGATGTCGCTCGCAACGTATGTCATATTATGCTCTATGTAGATCTTGATTTCGAAGAGGATCAAACGGTAGGGTAAATCAAAGCTCACGTTGGGCCCGATACGAAAGATGAGACGGTCGACTACGCCTGTCGACCTTGATCCCTGCCGCGACATCTTCGGACCAGACACGTGGCATTGATATTGCAGCAAGCGGACAGAAGGATTCCAAAGGTCTTCATTCCTGTTGCTGTGTGCGGCAGCAGCTATCTACTCGCGCAACAGGGCAAACGGACCAAGGAGAATTCTCTTCGCCAATATCAATACTGTAAAGGTTTTCATTACAAAAAGTCAATAGAGGTGCTGTGAAAATGGCATCGCCGTCAGAACTGGCCTCTCGTCTTTCAGGACTTGTCGACGGCATCAGCTTGAGCGTTCTCCTAGGAGAAGATACACATCCCGCCTGGGGTTTGTGTTAGGCGATGGACGTATTCGTAATATGTGCTTGGTAGATGTCAAGTGAACGTCTTGTTATGCTGCAGTCGGATCTAGGTACCAGCTCCCGCAATGAAATTAGCCAGTTCTCGGACCACTATAGGAAGGCATGGCTGCAGGCTGCACTTCGGCACACCCGATGTCTCTTTGAAGGTACCAGAGCAAGGAGCCAGTTTCTGCACCAAGATGGGAAAAGGGCGAACGAATGTACGGCAAGTTAGTAGGCATAGGCATGACCTTTGCAGTCTTTGTGCTTCCAGTCTGATCACCATCCTTGTCCCCCTCATCTGCGCTTACTTCACATTTGGGAAGCAGTACACTTGGCAAGTAGCGGTGGGTTGCATGTGGAGAACGTCGGGCACATTCGGTTCGGAGGAAGAAGGAATCTTATCTGCTGCTCTCCGGATTCGACGTACCACTTCCAGTATCTTGTGCTTTGCAACTGGATTGGTTTCGTTGTTATAGAAGCGATCTAGCTCTTTGGCTGGAGAAAGGGGAGGTCACAATGGAGCTGCCAAGTTTGATGGGAGGGGGCTTCATCGTCGACTCGGCTCGCCCTTCGCGTCTGCCCTTGCATGAAGAGATGTCAATTTCGTAAGTAGGAATGCCAACATTGCTATGCGAAACCGTACAGTCGAGCTCTGCCCATACTCGGCTGCAGCAAGCATGTGAAAAGTCGCTAGTTGCCTCTACCTTAACCTTGACCTTGCCGAATGGACGAGGCGAAGTAGGGCGCTGACGAGGTAGATGGGGAGCATTGGCTCTAGCCAGGTACATGTAGTTCTGGTGTTGCATGCGACGATTCTTAGACCCAACGGAGTGAGATGTATAATCCGGCTCATATTGTAAGACTTCCTGTCGCAGACGCACGCGATGTGCTTGACCGCTGTAGCGGTTCTCTATCTGCTGAGCCATACCATCGATGTCGAATGTAGACGCCGTATTCCACGCCTTAAGAGTACCTGCCTCGCTCTTGTGATACCTCCTGGCGCAGACGCGCGCGATGTCCCTGACCGCTATAGCGATTCTCCATTTGCTCTGCCACCTCGTCAATGCCGAAGGTGAACGCTGTGTTCCACGCCTTAAGGGTAGCTGCTTCTCCCTTGTCCTTCGCATTGAGATGAGTCTTGGCTCGACGGTCTTCGGCCTTAAGAAGGATTATGCGCTCTCCGCGCTACGAACAACTTGGGCGATGGCGTCGGCGTTCTTCTGGTGCACAGATCTCATGGCGGCGACCATTTTTGGCGTCGAAAGATAGACTTGGTCGTCCGTACTAAGACTGAAGGCAGGTCTGCGTACCCATCGTAGTCGGCGCTAATAATACCTGCGATGACTCGGAGATAAGGCGGAACATTGTTCCAGCTCCAGCAATACGGCACTTGGGCCCGGGTACGGCCATCGAGCGGGAGACAGGGGACAATACTTAGCGTCCATATTATGCGAGCCACGCATTCTTCGAAGTTTGCGTATAGAACCAGAACCCAAGATTTCGGGAATCTGGAGAAATGGATCCTGATCCACGATATCGACCAGCATATAGTCGAGTCACAATACTTTCAGGCTGCCGCTCGCCATATTCAGCCTACTATGCGTCTATGAGTTGAAGGGCAAGCAGTCGACAGAGAATGCTTGCAAGTTGAGGGCCAACATAATATGCTGTATACCGGGTAGGAAGGATAAACCGCCGCGTCTGAGGGTAAGTGTCCACCATAACTTTAGTGGTGCACATCTACTCTCGACTCGAGTCTTACTGTAATACCAACCTCTCGCACCCTTTCTTGCGGCAGTTCTTGCTGGACCGTCGTTCTTTTTCTGGCTAAATTACGCATAAACATATGGTAAAAGTAGCATCGAGGGCAAACGTTGCTTGAGGTTACGGCGTGCCGCATCCCAATCCCTAACCAATCGCACGATATGTAAGACTATAGTTCATCGGTATAAAGAACAAGCCAGGCAAAAGATCATTCCTACGTTCCCGAAACCAATTCTCCCAAGTCCCTCCACCATCATCATCGGCACCATCATTATTATCCTGTTGACTATCATTCTGCAACGATTGCGCAAAAGATTCATCTCTATCCTTCCTTTTCCTCTCCGTTGGAATTCCGCAGTATGTTTCACGAACTGACACAATTCTACCTGCTCTGCGCTCTGCCTAACCATGAGCTCCATCTTTTTGACACCGAGATTTCATCGCCGCCTCCCATAAAGCATTGACTCAGCTCTCAGCTCGCAGTCGGCCCAATATCGCTGCTGGGGTTGGTGATGCGTAAAGTACTGTACAGAGAGGTGCTGCGAGTGTTGCCGAGCGAAGTCCGGGCTGAGTGGAAGGGTGGTGGGGCGTGCGCCGCCGTTGCAGTGTGTGTCGCCGCAGTGAGTGTTGCCGCAGTATGTTGTCTCATCGTGTGTCGTTGCCGTATTGCTGTTGATGCTGCCATTCGTATCGTTGCGGGAGAGCATGTACAGAAGTTACTTTGCGGGAGAATTTCACCAATGCGAATGTATGGGTGAACGGCGGGCGGAGCTTGGCGAGGGCGGACCATCTTCTGATTCCCGCCCATAATGATTGGGGACGGTTTGACCGGGTTCGGTGAGAACACACTGCTCAAGAATAGTTCGCTTACCAAGTCTGTAGTGGGGTTTGACTCTGTCTCGGGTGCATGGAGTATGGAAATGGCCAGAAATGCACTTCATGCCTGCCATTAGCTTTCATGCGAGCACGACTGTCGCCATGGCAGACGAGTACTTCCATTTCGAAAACCTCGACATGGACGGCATCTTAAGTGGCATGCGCATCACCTGGAGTCCAGAGAGCATTAAGCTGATCCGTGCCTTTTGCGCCAAGCATCAAATCTCAGACCGCAATCGCCCAACACCGTCTCTTCTTCTCGACCTTCTTGCAGAACTGAAAGTTCTCGACAACATCAAGTCCGACCGCGAGGTTCTCACCATTATCGCCCAGAAGGTCCTGAACTGCATCCGTACTAACGTCTCTATGCACAAAGCCATGCTGGCTCTCGATGAGGAGAAGACCAAGGATGGTGGGTATCGCTGTGTGTGGTATGCTTTCAGCAAGCGTTGGTACGCACCTGGATGGGATGGCGATATCAGTCCTCCTGTACCAGAGCATGCTGCTGCTAACTGGGTGGAGCGCGAGGTTGTTCCACAGCGCCAGCCTGGTGTGGGCCATACCACAATCATCAATCGAGCTTGGTTGGAGATCAAGTCTGCCGCAAGCAAAGACGCTGCGAACCAGGCTACCGAAGAGAAGGCTGCCGAAGAGAAGGCTGCCGAAGAGAAGGCTGCTGAAGACAAGGCTACTGAAGAGAAGGCTGCTACTAATACGGATAAGGCGGCCTTGGCCTCGGCTACCCAGAAGAAGACATCCGCCAAAGAGGGTGCCGCGCCAAACGAAGGTGTCGAGTTCAATCACAAGCCAGCGGAACCCGTCAAGTATACCCTCGAAGATATCCAGGCCATAATGAAGACACCTTGGAGGAGCAGATGGCTTTCCGATTTGAAAGACACCATAGTCTGCTCGTTTTGCCCAAAGATGTTGATGTCGTCAACGTACACCGTAATGATGAGTCCCTTCTGTTCATGATGGAACACACACTCGTCGCATGCTGATATTCCTCATCCTTCGTGCAACAACCATTCCCGCAGTTTTCTGTATCCGGGGTTGCGTCAGTCACTCCACCCCTTGCCCAGGCTGTTTCTTAACCTCCCATCGGTGATTCTGCATGGAAGGTCTGCGTAGCATCTCCTGCATGGCCGCCTCGGTGCTGCGTCACATGAAGTTTCGGGACCTAGACTTCAGCATCCACCGCAGCGATCATCGTCCGGGTCTAAGAAATTCCTGGTGAATTATTGCCTAGAGATCCGATGAGCACCACCTTGCTCGAGCTGCATGCAGCCATTTTCCCCTTGTCTCGACATATGGAGCAGGGCCACTCTCGATCACACCACCTGTTCTTTCCCTGGCATCCTTGGCACTTCGGCGCGATTTGGCCTGATTTGCTGCTTCCCTTGCTCAGGTCCTGGGAGTAACACCTTTGTTTGCTTTGAGCACAATTTGTGCACAGGTGATCTGGATGGACTGGTGGTGTTTTGTCGCAAACCCTTTTGGTCCTCCAGCGTCGGAAGCATTTCTCGCTCCGTAGTTGGCCTCCGGAGATAGCTCGTCTTACTTGATCGACGTGCACGTCATCTCTCGTTCGAGGTCCGCCATGCAGTCTTGCCGCGTATGCCACATCCTGCAGCGTGAGCTTGAATGAATCACCATCGCCGTCGATGATGTTGAGAATTACAGTTCCTCCCCCTCTTGGTTTGCATTGCTGCTTCAGCATCCCGATGGATTTGTGCAGTTCGTACGGTCATGATAGCTCCACTTCCCTGCGTTGTTCATGACTTTGAATTCTTACGAGTTTGGTCTTACCATTGCCGCAGTTGGTTCTGATCTATTGTCGCGTTGATGAAGCTCTCGACCGTATTGAGACGAGATTGTGCTTCTTTCCACGTCTCTCTTGGACACCTTCCAAATTGTCTTCTGGGGATTATTTGGGGCATTCCGTTGACAACGACACTTGTCTTATGCCACCCTTAGAGTCTCAGCCTATCCAAATGGCTAGCGTAGTCGGGAATGACATCCCAGACCAGCAAGGATCTTTCGCGATCATTTCCTTCGTATAGCTCGTTGATTGTAGACCAGGGCCGTAGTTCTAGGAGAAGTGTTTTGCAGTCACTTTCCATGTAGTTACGCAAAATGGATATTCTTTGTTGCAACGTATCGTGGAAGGTTTTCATCTGCTCTTGACGCAACACCTTGCAGACCCTCACAATCGAAGGTTCCAGCTTTTCAGAGAGTACGTCGTCAACTCGGTATGCAGCTAGCTTGTTGTTTTCCTCGGAAGGATCACTGTCGGCATCGGAATCGATCTTCATGATGCGGTCGTTGCTGTCATTCATCGCCGCCGAGACTATTTTGTTTTCCCGTTCTTCGAGCCCCGATCTAATTGCCAGTTGGCAGATAATAGTACGGATTTCTACCGGCAGTTTCATCAATGGTTGTGTAGAGTTGTGCTGCACACATTCATCTCGTAACTTTCTTGCTGCCCCAGCCTCTCTGTCGAAACTGCGGGTGACCTGGTTGCGGCTGATTATCGTATTCTCGACAGCATCCTTGGTGGCCGTGCATTCACCGAGATCTGGCAGCAACTCTGTATCCTCCAAGTCTTCTTTGGTTCCCGTGACATGGATGGAGTGTACAGCAGGCCGGTCTGGTATAGCTCTCTGTAGAGAGGACTGAGCGTGAGTAGTGCGAGCGCGCTGAAGCATCGAGAGAAAGTCGTCGTTGTTGTCCATGGTAGCCGCGGTCCAGTTAGTTGGTTTCTTTTGCTGTCCTCGGTAGTCGGTGTTCCCAGTTGAGATTTGCTAGCGGCGATCTGGATAGACATTTTGTAGGTTAGCCCTGTTGCGTTCGTTGCGTGTCTGAGTGGGTCGCTCGTAGATCTGTCGCGCATTCCTGTCGACGGTGCGGTCGCGACAGTACGCGTTTCTGTGTCAACTGGAATGTTGTTTCGTGCGTGATTAGCGAGGCGACAAAGAAGTTGCGATCCTTGAATTGAGCCTCTTGTCGCAGTAGTTGGTATTGCGTCAGGCATGGGGCCCAGCGCCAATTTAGGTATCGTGCTAGTTTGCTGATGATTCGTGCATCGTGCAATGGCAAGGTCCTGTATTGCGTCGAACTGATCTAGATGAAGAGACTCGAAATGGTGATAATCGAGCACAACGCCGATACTCATCGAGCGGCTCCCGAGCTGCTAAAAGATGCAGCAACTGCTCGCATTCGCAGGTTCAATAGTACTCTAGCCCTGGGCAATAAGGCCCTTATGCTCACTACGGCCGACATTGAAAAAGTGTGGCGCGATTTTGGAGGTCAAACGCGCAAAGAGACCACCATTGAGAGTCTCTTGGAGAGGAGTAGGATGAGATGAGTATCGAGATGGGGATAGGAGTGGGTGGTGCCACTCTCCTCGATAAGACGTCCTCTTCGATTTTCCATACGAATGTGCAGTCGATGCCCCTCATTGGGCCAAGATTCGGAGCTCGACTCTCTTAAAGCTGCCGATCAACTCTGGGTCTCGGTCAACACCGCCGCCTGCCGCTCTGCCTCTGTCTCGGTCTCTCCCGGACCGTGACGCGAGTCCTCCGCCTGGCTTCGCCCGAGGCGCCGCTCGTGTTGGGTTTGCCCGAGGCGGCCAGAGACAGAAGAGACCGCGCAGTAGAACGCCACCGCCACCTGCTGCTCCAAATCCTCTCCCTCATCCCCTTGGCCAGCTGCACTAGCGTAGCATGTTCGCAGCTCAGCTGCAAATCGATGAAGCTCGACTCGCTGCTGCCGCTACAGATGAGGAGAGAGATGCTACAGCTGCCGGCCTCGAGGCCACCAGGTCTGTAATGAGCGTGGCACCTGCACATTGGGGTGCTCTCGAGTAGCAACCTCTTTGCCTCTTCCCGGGTTGTGAGTGTATCCTTTGCATTGCAAAATCCTCCAGTAGAATCTTGTGTAGCCAGTTGTGGGCCAAAATTCTAAAAACCCCCCAAAAGAAAACTGTCAACCAATCCTTACGATGTACTCGCACCTTGACGTTGGTGCAAGGGCTTTCTGGTTATCTCTCTGGAATCTTTACTAAGACGAGTACAAAAACAACAACAACAACAACAACATCGAATGACATGGAATGATGATGCATAGCGGCGGCATCACTTCGATGTCGAATTTCTCTACGCTGTGGTGGCAGCAGTACTGGACTTACTTCTTTCTCAGCTTGCCTTCGCTGTTCCAACTTGAAAGGCGTTACACTCTCCGACCTTCATTCGCAGTCGACAGGACAAGTACGCACACTTCTATGCCAAACGCCGATGGCGGCATCACTGAATTTGACTGTCTTCTCAAGCTTGCCCTTGCTGTTTCGACCTGGAAAATGGTATTCTTCCCTGGGCTTCGTTCGCGGTCGACGGCAAAAGCATATGCAGGTCCATGTTATGATCTAGTGGCAGCACCACTGGACCTTGTTCTCTCTCGGTGTTCCAGCCTGGACGATCCTACTTTTCGGGGAAAAGATGCAGAGCACGATGCGATGCGTGGTCCATATTCAAATTCTGGTGGCAATATTACTGGAGCAACTGCTGCTTTTTCAGCCTGTGTTGGTTGTTAAGGACATCATTCTTGGTGGCCACATAGAGTCGCCCGATCCAGCAGGGAGGACTTGAATGCAGCGGCATAAGGCGATGTCGACATAACAATCTGGTGGCGGCCTCAAGCAGTGGGAATTCCTCTTGCTCTTGCTTGCAGCATTGCGTGCACAGGAACTGCATCTTCTGACAGTGTGAGCGCCGGGGGTGCAGCAGGGCTGAGGACGATGCATACGATGGCGATGGCGATGGCGGTGCGATGAGATGCGATACGATGAGATGAAATGTTGCGATCGGGATGGAAAAGAAACGAGAGCTGAGTCAGCCGCCCGCCAAAACACGTAACTCGGAAGTGGCTGCGCGGTGATGCATGCAGTTACACTCGACATACAACATGCACATGCGGAAAGGACTCCACATCGACGACTCGACATTGAGCCATTCAAGAGGTCGGCTTCGAGAAAATACCACTACTAGCAGCGATACAACGACATGGCGCCAGGTGAGACTCGCCAAGACCACTACCACCAGCAACACCACCAAACCGGCAAATGCGATATACTTCTCCAGCAATTGATTGGCAAGCACCCACCTCGCGAGACTATAACTGCCTTTCAGGCTTTCTCTGAACTAGTCGAACAGCGCTTTGTACATGTATCCACAGCTCCCGACGATCTAGCTCGAGTAAGTGACGGAAAGCTGAAGGCCGATGCGCTTCTATTCCTAGATGCCGAGGAGGAAGCTGTATAGGATGCAGCATGGACTCGAGCTCGAATTGCACCGAAGCAAATTTTCTCACTTCTTGAGGCGAGACGTAAAGAGCTTGACCGGATAGTTTGCGAACGTGTCTTGCCCATCTGGCTAGAGTCGCCCAAAGAAGGAGAGGACAACAGCAGGACAACAGCTGCACAGCAAGATGTGGACAAGGGGCAGCATGACCAGAAATAATGCGGGCCTTTCAAGGTTGTGTGAGATTAAAGCGGAGACGACAAGCAGATATGGGTCAAGACATCACACGGCATTCTTTGCGATTTGGTTGCGGATGCAGTCAAAGGTCAACTTGCGGCAGGGAATCACGAGCCGAATGCGACATTCGACAGTCAAGTCACAACACGAACACCAATTCAAATCCCGACTGCTGCGCCCGCTCCACGGCCATTCTCGGTTCTTGTGCTTAAGCAGGGCATTAACACAATCATGGCTAAACGGCATGAAACAGTATACGTAATAGACAGAGCTACGGACGAGCAGCCATCTGCAACGGCGAAGCCCATATAATCATGCAACTCCTCGAGGAAAAGAGATCGGAAGTTTGCAGTGCTTTGTTGTAGGAGGATAGGCGGAACATGAGCCGAGCATCAGGTGGCCTGAGTATGGCTTGTTACATTGCAACACTTCTGAGACTTGGTGAGTATTGGCTTTTGGTCCCACAGCCTGTCCAGATTGGAATTGAGTAATCACATATCGCAAAACCCATTAATGCAATGAATGATTCAAACCCGACAACACACTACGTTTTACCTCCGTACTCGAACACAGCTGCTTTGTACCAGATCCTCCACAACTCCTGGCCCAGCAGTTTCCCAGACGTCTTTGGCATATTTTCATCGCCTTGACCAGCCATGCATTCGCTCTCTTATGGTAGTGTCACACATATCTGGAGTTTTGGCTGACAATTCAGACGAAGAGAATGCTCTCTGTTCCTCACAGCAGTTATGCATAGGCAGGAAAGCCCTCTACGGCACTACCCAAGCTTCATCACACCCTATGTCTCGGTTCGTCTCCGCTATACGAAACGATATCATCGAGTTGCATCGAAGCATCGTTGAGCAATGAGATTGCTGAATATGTGACTATACTCAGTGTATGGAGCAAGACGGAGGCGAAGCGAAGCGCGATATGGCAGGAGCGAGGCGGGTGGTAGATATCTTGAATTGCTTGGTAGACGTCCCATTGCTGCGCCCTGGAGCCCGCATGCTTGATCGTCCATTCCTCCTCGATGAGGCCCTCATATCGCTCTACAGTGCCACAGTCAAATTCCGTTCCTGGTAGATATACTGCGTTGCGTACGCTTTGCGCAGCATAGGCGTGGCCGGCGGAAATTAGATACTGTAGGCGACAATGCCCTTGTGGCTGTCAGCGCTCCATTAGCAATATAGCAACGCGAGCGGGCACATGACGCATACAGGTCTCTGGCTTGTTTCGAGGTCAAAGCGAGCTCATATAGGCAGCCTCAGTGAGGTAGGTAGATTGAGGTGAAATGTTCATCGCGGCTGATGGAGCTTGGAGGTGTGCAGGAGTGAATGCTCTATATACCGGTCCGTGTGTAGCGAGAATAATAATACTGCGATTACGACGCATATGATTCAGCTCCGATCGAAGGTGCGCTTCTTCTGCCATTTCCACCTCCGGGTCTTCTCTACCGCACCGCACCGCATTCTGCGATAGGCAGCAGGATACAATCTTCAGAATCTGATCAGCACAATGAGCTCGACCTGGACATTCCCGACCTTGACGGAGTTCACGAACATTTGATTCTTGTCATTGCGGGAGGCGAATCACGGGTGGTTGGTTGGTTGGTTGGTATGTCATTTGAAGCCTATTTAAAGACCTTTAATCTACGCGGCTTATAGATACGTAGCCTAATGCCCCCGTATCGGCTACAATTTAACCCGCTCCGTACTAATCCTTTACCTTACTATCGTTATAATTTTATAGACATTCCTATTACTCCTTAATTAGTATGCCCTTTAATGTCCCTTAGGTTGATATATACCTCTTAGAGAGTCTTAATAAGTAAGTTAATAGTCCCTCTTACGGCTAAGAGGTTGCTCGCTTAGTAGTATAGTATATTTGTTAGCTTGCTAGTAGTAGGCTTAAGCTACCTAACTATTAGCGTACCTAAATGAGTATCTATATTACTACTGCCTTTAGCAATAGGTACGCCGCTTTCTTTATCCTTTTAATAAGTCGGTTCGAAAGCGGAGCCTAAGGGGCGGTAGTAGTATCGTAGGGCGTTCCCTAGAATTTGAAAGGGCCTTACCCGATAGTAAAGGGTCCTAGAGGGTTAGTGTTAATGTCCTTACTGCGGAAGTTAAATAGTCGCTAGTAGTTTCATTAATATGTCTGTTAGCCTACTAGCTACTTAGTTAATTTAGCTGTAATAGTGCGGCGCATAGCATTAATTTACGCTAATAGGGGTACGCGCGGCATTCAACTGTCGCTATAGTAAATACGTGGTTGCCCTTAGGTGCCTACTAGGTTCGCTAGCGTATAGTATATATTAGAGGGTATAAGTAGCGCTATCGGGGGATCGACTTAATGAACTAGTCCGCCTATTTAAAAATAGTAGGCGTCTAGAGTAGTGCGAGGCAATAAAGCTAAGCGCATTAATTACGCCGTAGTAAGTCTATCGTTACCTAGGATTTATATCTTTCTGCCGTAGTCTGTAAGTCCTTCCGCGACCTATAACGGTAGGTAGTCCCTCTAGTAGCTTCGTTATGCTTAATCGCTTAGTTATAACCCTACGTCCCTTTTTCATAGTATGCTTTAGCAAAGATTAGTAGTAGCTTAACGGTCTAGGCGGATGTCTCTCGTATAGCCGCTTTTGTAGTACTAAATTAGAACGGTAGTACGTTCTTTGTATATAAGTACTATATACTACTTAACTTAGACCCGGTAATACTTAAGCAATTGCTTACTTAGTAGCCTCCGTATATCTTCGTTTTATCTAAGCCTAGCGGGCCTGTTTCGTAGCTTTCTTCGTAGCTTTAGCTTCTCTCTTAGAGTTTAACGCCTCGCTTTACTTTTAAATTAGGTCGCTATACTTAGATTCTACGAGTTCCGGATCGATTACTCTAAACTACTATAAGACTTTCGCCTTTAGTAGTAATAGGGCTGCCTATTATACTATCGCTAGGTTACTAAGAAGGAGGTTAAGGTTAGTAATTCGTTTACTAAGGGCTGCCTATATATTGTCTCTATCTTTAGTTAGTCGTAGGTATTCGAGCAGTATATATACGGGCGTCTAGCGTTGTAGTTCGTAGTCGTCCTTATTAATGTATAGGCTATAGAAAGGGCTGCCTACTGCCCCGATTCTATAAAGGTATTAGTTGAGGGCTATTTTTCCTATCCGCATTTAGGTAATAATGCTTCTAATTGGCCGACTAGCTTATTAGTATCTTTATAGGACGTCTTTAGTTATATATAGCTATAGTCGGTAGACACTTCGCCCTATATTGCCGTCGGCCTATTTAAGTTACTATCTTTCTTTTAGAAAGGTATTAATTTGTCCTTTCGCCTACTTATAGTCGTAGGTTAGGGATAAATAGATAGGTCGCGCTCTATCTGCCGCTTCGGTAGCCAATTTGTCCGCTAATTTATTGCCTAGTATACCTAAGTAGCCGGGTATCCATTGAATTGAAATAGGGCAAGGTATATTTAGCCGCAGCGTATAGAATTGCCGAATAGCGTCTTACGCGGTATTGGCGTTAGTATCGCTTATTCTCTATACGAGCCCTCTATTATCGGTATAGATATAGACCGGTTCGACTAGGCTTTAATAGATAATCGATTAAAGGGCTAGTAAAAGTCCGTATACTTCGGCGTAGAAGGATAATAAGAAGGCGGCTATACCTAGCGGTCTCGATTCGAATACTCTCCTATCGAGTAATACTACTAAATAGCCTAATTTGCTATTGCCTTTCTTATCCTCTTTTAATAACCTATCGGTATAGATATAGATGCCTAGTAGGCGAGAGGTTTTATCGTATCTTCGGATAGCTTCTTCTATATTATCCGGAATTGCCGTAGTTAGGTATTCGCCCTATAGTATATTAACGAAGACTTATTAAATTTGTAGTAGTAGCATACCGCCTACTACGAGGTACGTTTGTTTATAGTAGGCGAGTAGTATTGTCTATCTCCTCTATATATCCGTATCGGCCCGGTCGATAAGCGCTATACTATAAGGTCTACTCGCTATCCTAATAAAAGTACGGAGGTATACTAATTGGAGGTATATCTCGGCCGGTTCAATATATAGATAGATAGATCTTTCATTTGCCTGTTTTGGTGCCTATCGGCCTATACAGGTCTAACGCTATGTGTTCTATGAAAAGGAAACTAGGCTCGCTAGTAAAAACCTCTCCTCCGTGCCTTCGTTACATCTTTCCTTCCCTTATCCTTCGGTTTAACTTCCTCTAGGGTGCACTAGTATTATAGCGTTTACCCTCTAACTACCTTACCTACTACCCTAATGCTCCCTCCTCTTTACTCCCCTCCTTCTCCTCCCCCCTTCTCTCTATCTATTCCTCTATCTCCTAGGCTAGTACGTATTATTCGAGGTATCCCTCTCTAATAATCTATTTCGTAATTCTTCTTATGTCTTCTTTATTTATAATAATTTTGTCGTATTCTCTCTCTTTTATCTAGTATCTCTACTCGCTCCTCCCTTTCCTCTATCGTTTATATACTAGTAGTATGTACTTAGGGTTTTAAGACGGGTAGCTATATAGGTAAGCTTTACTTTCTATTCCTAGGACTCTTCTCTAGTATAGGTAAGCTCTAAGACCGATGTACTCGGAGCGTAGTTATATCGCTATACTTACTTCCGCCCTCTTTAGGTCTTTATAAATCCGGTTATTATTACTTCCGAAGGTCGTTAACGCTTTTAGTATCCTATTTCTCCTCGGTATTTCTCTCTATTCTTCTTCCTAGAGTATTCTCGCTATCTCCTCCGCTATACTTTAGCCTCTTCTTCCCTCCCTTTTCTCTATAGCTTAGAATACCTTATATTAGATTTCTATTCCCCGGGCTAGATCTACCTCCTTTTAGACCTTTCTCTCGGGCCTATAAACCCTTTTCCTTCTCTACGGTACTTAATCGCGGATCTTCTCGAGCGCTTCCTTAATAGTTTCCTAGGCCGGGTATAGGGTCGTTTTAATAGCGTATTAGTACCTTATCCCTTTTAGGTATTAGTATATTAGTAGCGATCCCGTCTCTATTTCTAATACCCTAGTAGGGGTAGATTTATATGCTCCCGTAACTCTTCTTAGGCATTAGGCTTAGACTCTATTAAGTAGTTCTATAATCCTTTTCGGGGTCTTATCCTATACTACCTAGACTTAGGCCCCGTATAGTATAGCCGGCTTTATAATCGCTTTATACATAGTCTTCGCTTTATCGAATGTTACTCCCTATGTTAAGGCTATTAGTCTTTCGATAGATTGCCTATTCGCGTTAGCTCTTATCTATACTTTCTTAACCTATAGGCCCTAGCTTAGTTTCGGGTCTAGCTATATTCCTAGGACTCGTAGTTCTAGGGTAGGCTTAGTAAGGTGTCCCTAGATTATAATTAGCGCTTTTATGTTATGTTTAGTCTTCGCTTTACTAAAGTAGATTAGTTAGTACTTCTCCGGCGCGAATTTTGCTCTATATTTCTATACCTATATTTCATACTCCTCGTATTACTTTTCTAGGATTCTATAGTTCTTTTCTATTAAGTCTAACTAAGCTAGGATGTTCGTGTCATCGACGAATCCCGATGCTAATGTCTTATCCGTCCTAAGTTTCGGTAGGAGATCCGCGACGAATACGAGGAAGAGAATCGGTAAGAGGGTTAATCCTTAGGGTATTCCCGTATTTATCTAAATAGGGGCTAACTTATATCTTCCTAGGAGTAGTTAGGTCGTCCTCTCTTTTAGGAACGATTAGATAAATTCGACTATCTATGTTAGTATTCTCTTTTACCTTAGGATATATATTAGTCTCTCGTGTAAGACGTTATCGAATACTCCGGAGATGTCGAGTAAGAGGAGTAACGCTACTTTATTCTTTCCGTAGTGCTATATGTATTTAATCTACTCCGTAATAAGCTCGACCGCTATTAGGGTAGATCTCTTTACTCTCCCCCCTATTTATTCCTCCGGTAGTACTTTATACTCTTCTACGAACTCTATAAGCCTCTTTACTACTACTTTTTCTAGGAGCTTACCTATTATGTTTAGGAGTATAATTAGTCGGTATAACTTAAGTTAGGAGTAGTCCTCTTTCTATAGCTTCCTAAGTACTATAGTAAGGGATTCCTTAAACCGTTTTAGGTAGTATCCTTATTCTATGTAGGCCGTAAAGATGTTAGCTATCGCCGGGGCTAGCGTCTTATTATAGGCTTTAAGTATAATGTTATATACCCTATCTAGGCCTAGGGCCTTCTTACCTAGAAGTTTCGCTATAGTTGCTATAACCTCCTTCGTGTCCGTTTCTAGCTTCTATTTAGTCCTATCTATCGGCGGTTCTACTTCTACCTCTCGGATGTCCGTTAAGTCGGCTTCTACGTAGCCGCCGAAGAAGTATCGTCCTAGGGCTCCCGCTTTATCCTCGTTAGTAGTATAGGTATTTCCTTACTTGTCCTTAATGTTAGGGAATTAGGGTAGTTAGTCTCTATCTTAAGACGGTTACCTCGCCTATTTTACTATCCTCTATATGTCTTCGGGCTTTTTCGTAAGTATCCCTACCGTAGATCTCTACTCCTATATCTTATCTCTCTTAATCTATTTCTTCTTTTCTTAGGTAGCCCTATAGTATGCGTCCTAGTCCTCTTAGGAGTACGTAGTAGTCTACTTCCTCCTTACCTTTCTTACTTCCTTAACTTTCTCCGTATATTCCTCCGTCTAGTATAGTTACTAGTACTTAGATAGATTACTCGAGGGTACCGTTACTTCTATAGCTTCTTATATAGCCCGGATTAGATGTTCTACTACTCTCTCGATGTCGTCCCGGTTCCTAAGGTCTCTCGCCGCTATTTCCTAGGCTCTCGGTTCTAGTAATCTATTAGTCTCGTCCTAGTTAGCCCTCTTCTAGTTTAGTTTCGCTTCGGATTCTTATTCCTAGGTAGCCTATAGGTCGATCTCCGTCTAAATCGGTAGGTAGTCTAACGAGGATTCTATATCTATGTTTACTATACATTTCCGAACCCTTTCCCTAATTGCTTAGGTTACGAAGCATAGGTCGATCGTACTTTTGCTAGATCTCGCTTCCTACGTCGTTAGTCCCTTTAGGGTTACTATCTCTAGTCCTTCCCTTTCTATTACGTCGATTAGTCTTCCCGCTAGGTAGTAGTATGCCGGTGTGAAGTCGGATCCCTAGAGTAGGTAGTAGAGGTTAAAGTCTCCGACTATTACCTACTATCGATCGTCCTAGATCATCGTTAGAATCCTTACTAGGGTATTAAGTTAAGTACTACTTCTTAATTCCGGCGGTAGGTTGTAGATGCAATGGATCTTTATCGGTCCTTAAGCGGTATATATCCTTATCGTAGTCGAGTCCCCGTCCTCTTAGTCTATAGGTTCCTAAGAATCTATAGAGATCTCTTTACTAACGTAGATGTAGGTTCTTAGCGTTCCCTTCTTATGTATGATTATATAGTATCTTAGGTCCTTTACCGTTATAGGTTTTAAGGAGTATAGGTTTAACTATAGTTCCTAGATCGCTATAACGTAGTAGTGTTTCGGTTAGAGGGCTTAGAGGAAGCTTCTCTATACTTTATCTTTACTCTTATTAACGTTATACTATATAATCGTTAACGTCGTCGTATAATTTATTAAGATTAATCCATCTAATCCTATTAGTTTTCCCCTTAACTAAGGATCTCCTCTTAGGAGGTATCCTTATTTATTTAGGGCACTATTTAGTTAAGTTTCCTTTAGTTAGGGTCTCTCCCTACTTAGTCGATGTACCTCGGTCTTCCTATCTATAGGTTATTCCTTGCGGTAGGGGGGGTAGTCTCCTCCTCTCTCTACTTCTTGTTCGGGATGTATATTCGTTATCGGTTTAGTTCTTCCTATTCGGGGGTGTAGTACCTCTACGGCGAGGTCGTTCTAGCCTCCCTCGCTCTCTCTTAGGCTCTAATTCTTACTAGGCATTCCTTAGCCTAAGATGGGTACTTTCTTCCGTAGTTTACATACCTCGCGTTTTCTTTCGGTTCCTTATACTCCTTTACTTAGTATCCTTATGCATAGTAGGAGTACGTGTTTAATGTCTTTAGGTACCTTACTACTAGGTATCCGTATTACTAGTACTTATAGTACTATAGGATCCTATAGATATTTATATAGATTTCCGTATCTATCCTTTTATAGTCCTAGAAGAGTCCCCTCTCTAGGAGTATGTTAGCCTATTCTACGCTCCCGACCTATACGATAAGTAATAACCTCGTCTTCTTATCTTTAATCTTTCTTTTAACCCATACTACCTTAGTAATTTATATCCCTAGGCACGTATGTTAGTTTTCCTTCTAAAGCTAGGCGATGTTGTCTTAAATTTAGAATGTTCTAGTTATGCCGTGGGCTATAACTATAAACTACTAGCGCGAGACCTTCGCCGTCTTTCTAATCTTCGTTATCTACTCCTTCTAAGCTTCTAGCTTCCTTATATCCCCTTCCGCTACCGTATATAGCTTAACTACTCCTCGTCCATCCTTCTTTACCCCTATAATCTCCTTTATCCCTATCTTTTAGACGATTTCTTTCCCTATTATCTTATCGATGTCCTCTTATTCTTAGGGGTCTATAATGTAGACCTTAACCGCTATCTTCTTCTCCTTTAGGCTAGCTACTTAGGCCTACGTACCTTAGTTAGTTCTTAGGGCTAGGAGAGCCCCCTTCTATACCTTTGCCGTAGCCGTTCCTACTACCTTATCGACTATTATCCTTATGTCGTTCTTTAGTGCTTTTAACCCTCTAAGGAGTTCTACTATTATCATCTTTAGTACTCTTTCCGGGACCTCCCCTTCGGCCGCTATCGCCATCTCCTACGCCCTCTTACACGTGTCCTTCTACTCGCTTCCCTCGCCCGGGGGCCTCGCCGTCGTCGCCGTCGTCGTCGTCGCCATTTTTCGAGGGATAAGATATAGGAGTAGAGATCTACAACTTAACTAAATAGTGCCCTGGTTCAATATATAGCTTAGTATATAGTACTACTTAAGAGGTCGTTTTAAAGGCTCCTACTATCTAGTACGCTACGAGGTACTAAATCGAATTGATAGGCTTAGCCGCTTTCTTCGCGTCGGCTATACCTAGTCTATACTAGATAGAGGCACCGTAAGCAAGTAATAGTTGGATAGTAGCTAGGTAGGCTCTTCGTACCGCTATCGGCGAGGCTCTCTATAAAGATTTGTTAAGTATAGCTATAATGTTATTCTTTTTTATAGCCTTAGCTTTAATATCCTTCCGATATACTACAAAGGTAAGCCGTAAGTCCAATATAACTCCGAGGATTTTAACGGCCTCCGTAGGTTAAATAATGTAAGAATCCTGGCATTGGTTCGCTTGCGGGCTAATAGGGGCGGCCTATCGCGATAGGGTTCGCGATGAGCCGGGCGCATGCTACGTAGATAGACGGCGGATAGACGGCGGTACGATAGGGATCGCGATAAGCCGAGAGCGCTCGTACTAATAGCGATCGCCCGTTCCGATAGGGATCGTAATAAGCCGTATAGGCGGATAGACGGCGGTCCTCGAAGTATAGGGATATAGAAGGCCCCGGTCTCTTACTCTTTTAGGATCTCTAAGATTATTCTAATATACGAAATAGAGGCTATTACATCGTTATATAAACCTAATACTCGTTCTATATACCCTTACTTCTAACGATATCCTTACATAATAATCTTCGAACCTTTCTACTAAGGGTAGCGGTCCGATATGCCTCTAAAAAGTAGTAGAACTACTCGTATAGGTACTTAGTAGCTAAGTAATAATAATATACTATCTATAGGCGATAGGGCTAGCTAGGGGTAGGCTCCTTTAGTAGAGGACTAGCTAAGTAGTAATAAAGATTCGCCTACGGGCTAACTTCGTAACGATAAACCGTAGGACGCTACTATATATAGGGGCCTCCTAGTAGGTAAACTACGGGTATAGGAAGTCGAAGAAGACGACTTCGTCCGTAACGTCTTAGGGGTAGTATAGGAGGATAGCGAGGAGGAAGATAACGAAGAGGAGCTAGTCGTAAGGTATACGGAGGCGAAAGCCTAATAGCGTTCCCTTCTAAAGTAGAAGCTTACTAGTCTCGAAAGAGATAATAATAAGCTCGCTAAGGAAATCGGTAATACGGATACCTCCTCTAGCTCCTAGATATTTCGAGGCGCGCCTACGGCGGCGTCTCGTACTACCGCCCTACTAGAGAGAGTAGGCGGACCCTAGGCGGAATCTTATAAACGTATAGCCTCTACTACTAATTATAGCCTAGTACCTAAGAGAACTATTAAGGACCCTCCGATATATAAGGGTAAGAGCCTAAAGGAATATTAGGAGTAGGTAATAGCGTGCGAGATTACATTTCTCTAAGCGCTATATACGTATAAGTTAGATCGGTCTAAGATTACCTACGCTATGTAATTCCTCGAAGGTATAGCGAGCTAGCTATAGTAGAGATAGTAGATTCGTAACGAGAAGTTACTTAAACTTATATAGGAGTACTAAATATAGTAATAATTCGTTAACTAGCTCCTAAACGAGTTAGATAACCCGATTACCCGCCTATTAGACGTATATAAGAAGTATACGGAGACTAAGTAGCGCGATAATTATTACGTAAGGAGCTTTCTTCTCTATATAGAGACCTTAGAAGAATAGCTCGAAGCGTATACCCCGAATTAGCTTCTATTTTATTACTTCTCCCGCTTACGGCCCGAACTACGTATCGTAGTTACGGACTATAATATTATTCCTAAGGATCGAGAGGAGCTATATCGCTTAGCGACTACCCTCGAGAAGAACTTAGCGGCGAAGGAGAAGAAGCTATAGCGTACCCGACCGACGGCGGTATCGACGGCGGGTAACGATCGGGGAAATTCTAAACTAAGGGATAAGTCTAAGGCTAAGAAGGACGATAAAGCTAAGGATAAGGATCGATCTAAAGATAAAGATCGTTCTAAAGATAAGAAGGCCTCGACTTCGGATAGTAAGGATAACGAGATCCGATACTACTATTATAACGAGGTAGGCTATATTCGACCTAACTATCCTCGCTATAAGAAGGAGGAAGAAAAGAAAGGTAACCCTAATAAGTAGCCTATAGGACGCTCGGGAAAAGCGTAGGCTTTATCGTAGCCTCTCCGATAGCGGTAGGGCTAATCCTAGTATAATCGGAGAAAGTAATCGAGACGGTAGGCGAAATCTAAA